>VXAD01002541.1:0-48025 GCA_013399195.1 Dicrurus megarhynchus | reverse complement strand
TTTTTTTTTTTTTTTTTTCCCAAATTTCAGCAGATTTTTCAATATTTTGCGGTGGGGGTTTGAGTAATTCCGTGCATAAAACTGTCCAAGGAATTTTTTTTTTAATAGTTCTTTGTGGGTTGACTTCCTGCAAACATACTTGAGTGGGAGCTCCATCAAAAATGCTGGTGTCCTTAAGCTGGGTGAAGATTAGGATGGGAGGATAAAAACCCACAAAAATTTTGAAGCTTTCACAAAATGTTTGGAAAAGTTACTGAAAATTCCCCGTATTTTCTGGGAAATTATTGCTTTAAAAAAAAAACAACAATGTTCCACCTTTTCCCTGAAATGTAGTTGTGTCTTGGACTGTGATAAAAATCCCTCTTGCCAAATTTTTTTAGTCTGAGCATCCATAACTCCATTTGGGTTGGAACAAGGTGATCTTTAAGGTCCCTTCCAACCCAAACCATTCTGTGATTCCATGACCATCCCTTACATTTTCTTCTTGTTGTAAACCTGGGGCTCCTACCTGAAATTTGCACCTCCAGGTAAGTCCTACTTCTTCCCTACTTTTTATTTCAAGTCCCTTTATCCAAGGTGTGCATCCCACACATCTATCTGCCATTTTCCTGACTATGTCACCATCCTCCCAACCCCTTCTCTTGCTATTCCACCCATGTTCCTTTGATATATAAGATCTCTGAGGGTGGGATGGAAAGATTTTCTTATTCCAAATTTCTTTCACACTTAATCAGCCTCAGGAAAAAAAAAAAAAAAAAAAAGAAAAAAAAAAGTAGGATTCTCAGGAAGCTCTGTTTGGAAAACATCAGTCACAACACGCTGAAATCCTCTCTTTTGCTGGTAAATACAACAGTGGACAGTGCCACCAGCTCACAGCTGGTGTGTCCACGTGTATCCCCACGGTGACAGCAGGGACAGAGCTTAGTTCACTGCTCTTCAAACCTGGCATCCTTCAGGACAGGGATGCCCAAGCACTACCTACAGCAGATGTGTTCCCGTTGCAGCCAGGAGCTGCCTTGGACTGGGCTCCAAGTGAAGGTGCTGTTTGCTTTGCCAGGGTATCTCATCTAAACCGCTTGGATTTGCTCTAGGAAAAACAAAAATGCTTTGCTACTCTGCAGTTTTTTCATTCCCAGCTCAGATTTCCCGGAGCTCAGAAGTGTGGGCACGCAGGAGCTGCTCACAGGCAGCCCAGCATTTGGCTGTCAGGATAAAATTCAACCTACACTCAATGCCTAGGAGGAAAAAAAAATAAGGAAACCCATCTAGATTAACTGGCTCACTTCGGGTCCCACAAGTTTTCATTCACAGCTTTCCCTGCCAGCCTTGCACTGCTACAGACTGAATGGTTCAAAGCTTTGTTCCTCCAGGGGCTTTTCCCTTCATATAAACCCCAGGTTATTGCACTGCATCCCCGTGGCACTGTGCCAGCCAGGATTGCACATCTGCACGCACCACAGCGAGGAACTCGCTTCTGCCTGCCCAGAAAAAAGGGGGGAAAATGTTCCTTTGTGGATCACACAGCATTAAGTGGAGGTGCAAGGGCTGTATCTGTCATGAGTGCCTGCTCAGGGTCATCTCCAAACCTCAGCAGCCTCTGGGCCATCTGCCTTAGCTCAAATCTGTCCTGTGGTTTCCCCCAGCTGTCCCAAAAGCAAAAACATCCCCCACTATGCACACAAGTGTCTTTTCCATTGGCAAAACCAAATCTCTGGGCTTGGGTTTCTACAGAAAAACCTAAAATCTGGCTCAGCTTTTCCCAGCAGCTGCCTTCTCCTGTTTCATGACTTGCACCTTGCTCCCATCCCTTGTGTGGTGCATGAGAACCCAGAAAATAAACCCATCATGATTTATAAATAATGTGGGGAAAATAAACAAACAACAAACCAAGGCAGAGAGCTTGATGACACATCCCATCCATGGCTTGGCCAATCATTTTGGCAGCCCCTTACATCTTCAGGTGTCTCTGACCATGGCAGGGGACTTGGACCAAGATGATCTTTAAGGTCCCTTCTTGTCCAAAGCATTCTAGCATTTTATGATTTAAACTCTAAATCACCCAACAAATGAAGTTGCCTGTGCAGCCCAGCACCGGAAAATGGGGATCAGGGCAGGGATTCCCACTCTCCTTCCATCAGCACATAAACCACTTGATTACTGATAAAAAGCAGTACAAAATCACCTCCCCAGTGTAAGAAAAACCAAGCACCAATGCTGCAGACCCACGAGCATTTATCCCATTCCTGCTCTGGGCTTACTGCTAACACACACTGTCCTTCATCTCCCAGCAACATCCACTCCCACTTGAACAGAACAACACAACACTAAGGAAAAAGGCAGCATTCCACATCCACAAACACATGTTTCTCTGTAAATATTTGGAGAACACGCAAATCCTCAAGAGAGCGGGGCAAGGCAGCGAGAGCTTCAGCAATGGTTCTCATTGCCTTCCAAACCCCAAACACGAGCAGCTACGGCCTTTCTCCATGCCTTTCCTGCGAGGAGGGTTTATTTTTGCCCCTGTTGCTGTGGTGTGGGGATGCTGGGCCCCGCTTGACACTTTATGGGACTTTTAAACAGCAGGTGTGCAAGATGCGACCTCGGGTCAGCCAGTGGGGTTGAGAGGCTCCATCCTGTCAAAGAGAATCAAACCAAACCAAACTAAACCAAACCAAACCAAACCAAACCAAACCAAACCAAACCACTGCTTTTCATGGCTTGCAGCTGGTGGTGAAGGGCCAGGGCGCTGGGGGTGCCGGGGCTGCGGGGGTGTCCCAGACACATGAGGGGAGCAGAGTGGCTCTGCCCGCCTCTGTCTCCGTGGAAGTGCTTATCGAGTTGGAAGGAAGTCATAATAAAACTTACTGCAGTTCCACAAAGTACCGCTGTGCGTGCGTTGCTAATCACTTACGCGGGTCCCCGCCGGAGGAAGTGGCAGTGATGGATGTGCTCTTTAGATAACCTGAGCTCCGTGCCCGGGCTGCTGTCTGCCAGGGGTGCCCCTTCCCCCAAGCACCCGCGGTCCCCTCGGACCCTCCCTTTCGCCTTCAAAGCCACCGCGGGCCTTATCAGGGCCACCGCCAAAGCAGCCGTTTCCAGAGGCATCCGAAGGCAGCAGCTTTTCCCATCACTGAGATCAAACGGCCCCTCCTGCCTGCAAATAAAAACCTGGCTGGAAAACAAAGCGGCCAACCCCTGCCTCGAGTCCTGAGGGACACCCAGAGCAGGCACACAGCATTGGTGCTGCCAGCACAGGTCCCATCCTCTGGCCACCCCACCGCGGGGCAATCCCACTGGGATGCTCCTTTTGAAGGGATAGAATGGTTAATGAAAGATGTCTGTGTCCTGTCAGAAAAAGAGTGACATTTACATGATTTATGTTTTGAAAAAAACCCTTCTACTTTAGATTATGACCTGGGGGGGCCTGGGGTGGGTTCTGTTCGGGCAGCAGCAGATGCTGGGGTCGCACATGGCAGAGCAGCCACTGAGCCCCACTGAGCAATGCAGGGGAGGATGACACCGAAGGAAAGGGACCCTGCTGCTTGCTGGCACTGAGACCCAGTGACCACATCGCCCTTTTCTCATCCCAATCATTCCTCAGGCAAAACTTTTCCCACTCACCATCCTTCAGCCTGCATTTGGAGGGCTCTGACTGCTGCTCCGTGCTCCTCCAGGATGAGATCTTGCTCTGTGGTCCATCCTTGGCTGCACAAGAAAGAGCTCACAGTGTCAACCCTGCCCTCTCTGGGCTGGATGTGGCTCATTTCTTTCTCCAGAAAGCTGCAAGGTTTAGGTTTCTTTTCTTTCCTCCCCTTGCCTCCTCCCTTTTGTAACTTCAGACCAGCAGCAAGGCCAAATTTCACTCATTCAGTGTGTACCAACACATCCTTCTGCCCAGGAAAGCCCTCAAATCTCTCTTTGTATCCTGATTTTTTTCCCCCTGTGATGTGGAAGTTTACGTATCCTTGAAAAATCCGCGTCCCTGCTTCTGAGAGAGCCTAGAGGAAGCAGTTCAGGGGATTGGGCTGCAGCATGGCTCGTCTCAATTGCAGTGAAAGGGTTGTTTTTCCTGCCCCTAATCTCTTCTGTGTATTGCATTTCCTATCTGTTTCATAAATGAGCAAATTTACTGTAGTCGTTAGAGCTTTACTCCAAAATTAAAGGCAGGCTAATACAAAACTGTGCATGTATTGACTTTGACTTTGCTTTTGTTAAGTCAGATGTTTCTTAATCAGAACCATATTTTATGCAAAGTGTGGTAATTTTAGGCACCTTAAAAAAAAAAGAAAGAAAAGGAGTTAACCTTCCATTAAATATCAACCCCTCTTCATTGTAAACAACTCAGCTCTGATCAATGGTGTGACATTTGCTTTCCCAAATGCAAGTGTTTGTTTCTATCTTTTTATAAATGATAATGTCTTCGTGGCCTTTCCATGTTAGTTGATGCTGAGAAATGGAGTACAAAGATGCAGCCCAGACTGCTCTGGCTGCAGAGTTGGCTCTTTTGGAGAGGTTCAGAGTCCCATGCTAAGGGTGGCTCTGAGGTTCAAGTAGAGCTCCATGGATTAGAGTGCTTGAAATCCCGAAACTTCCTCAGCAGTTCATTTGGAACACCAGCGCTGATATTTTGGCCTCTGCATCGTTCCAGCTGGGGATGCAGAAACGCTGCCATGTGCAGCCTTCAGCCAAGCCCCAGGCAAGCTCGGGACTCAGGACCAAGCATTCTGTGGGGCATCTCTCTGGATGACAGAAAACATGATTTCCAAGAAGCATCAGAGGCTGGAGAGAAGTACTGGAGAGAAAAGACCACCCTGGCTTGCAAGGGAGCCACACCTGGTAAGGGGCTGCTCCCTGTGTGCAGTGCAGGTCTCCCTTCCTTCCCACATTCCACCTTTCAGTCCCATGGGGAAGACTTGGGTACCATCAGAGACTTTAAACAATATTAGATGCCTGTGTTCATCTGAAACAATCCCTTATTTTCCCCGGATTTGCAGCTCACATCAGGCCTCCCCTTTACAAGGACTTCACTTGCTTCCGAATCTTTTGGGGCCTCAGTGCCTTTCCAAAACAGGACCCCCCGCAGAGGCAAGGGCAAATCCCCTCAGACCTCATGGTAGGACTTGTCTTTAAGCCTGGCAACCTCCAGAAAACCCTTCCCCAAAGCTGTGGCCTCAGTGGCATCGCTGCTATTTCACTCTCCTCCTCTGGAAGCACCGAGGTTCCCCAAACAGGAACCCCTGTTCAGTATCAGGTCTGAGCACACACATTTCTTCTTAGGAGCAAGTGCTGTGTTTGCTGGAGCTGCTTTTGCCCTGGTCAGGTCACAGGAAAGGGAAGATAAGCACTGCAAGGTGAAATGTATCCTCACGTGGGTCAGGTCCAGGAGAAATAGGGTCAACATGGAAGTACAGGAAGATGCCAGCACTGAGTGAAAGGTTGCCTTCCCCTTTCCCCCAAAGCCTGCTGCAAAAGCTTCCAGTTGCATGCACTTCATGATTCTCAGAGTTAGGGTTTGCACCTGAGGCTGTTGATGCCAATCCCACTTTTCCCATTTTCCCCCACTCTCCCATGCTGGAGCTCTGAGCTGCTGCCTGACACAGGTATTTAAACTGCCAGAGAAAAGATTTAGCAGCCCAGGAGACCTCATGCAGCCATTGCATCCCTCTCTCTGCTTCAGCCACAGGCTCCCACACTGGCCACAGGGCTAAAAATAAATCACTGGTGTTTAAATCAAGATGTGCTTTTTCTCTCACCCTGCAGGTTCGAGTAGTCACAGCAAAAATAACAGATTTGTTTTGTTTTTTCCCTCAGCTTATTTTAATCCTCGTGAGGATAGTTATGGAATTGTGGTAGCACATTTATTGACTCAAAGTATTCTCTCAGAAGCTGCAGACCACTGAAACCCACAATTTTACTCAAGAAACAATCCCTCTCCAAACAGAAGCCCCAGTTTCATGCTCATAAATAATAACAGTAGAGAAAGGAGAAAAGTCTAAATAAGATGGAGAGGGGGTTGAACAACAACCACAGCTCACTTTTCAAAACAGCCTTACAAAAATGCTGTTTGTACCACAGGCCTCAGCTGGACAATAAGAGGAATGTCAGGAATCTGATTTCTGGAGACCAGTCTTTGGGGAGAAGGCAGTTTTTGAGACATACTTGATGATATGATCCTGACAACAGTTCTATAAATCACAGCTGACTCAGCCCAGCAAACAGCTTCTTTGGAGCTCCAGAGCCATGCATGGCAAGGGATGTGCACTTATCTGTTACTCTGGATCCGTGTCTCTCACAGGAAAGTTTATTCCAAGACCCAAGTGCTTTATGAGTATCTTAACTCTTGCAGCCAACAGGAGGAAGGTGTTTGTGCTGAGCTCGTATGTCCGTGGGTTCATTTGGCTGGTGCCCCAGAAACGAGAGAAAAATAACATTTTTGTGGTAGCAACTCTAACTTATTTACACCAATGTGAAAAATATTTACTTCCAGCACAAATGACCTGCTCGTGGTGATAATCACAAAGTGATTTGTGGCTCGCCCGTGTCCTCGGCAGCAGCAGTTTGATCCCGTGCTGAATTGGCATTTTTAAGATGCTTTATGGGCTTGAAAGCCATTTCTGAAGGTGAGGAAAGTGGGAGGTTTGCCCCCAGCCTGCACCCTCCTGAAGGAATTAGAAGCTCTCATCTGCTCAGCTGACATGACCCAGCAATGATTTCTCCCCCGGCTTTCCTTCTTATTTTATCTCCCCGCTCCATTTTCCTCCTCGGCACACAAAATCGCTGCTTTTCCTCCCTGACTCATCGCCGCAGTCCCGTGGGGCAGCAGCGAGCAGGGTCCCACCTTCACCAGCATCGCTGACAGCCAGGGGAGGGCAGAAACTGCAGGAATTCAGCCCAATTTCCCACATGGCACTTCCTGATTGGCAGCACCGAGAGGCAGAGGTGTAAAGGCATCTCCTGCCCACATGAAGCCCCCCAGCCCAGGGGTCAGCTGTGTCGGCAAGGCATGAAAAGAGACATCCAGAGTGAATCCAAGAGCTGCTGGATGTGAACCTCTGTGATGCAGAGCAGGGATGTGATACAGGAGCTTCCTGAGGATGGATGGAATAAATAACACACTGACTGTTCCCCTGGGCATGCCAGTGTGAAGAGAGGTGGCCCTGGGAGCCCCATCTCTTTCCTGGAGGAGGGGATGTGCTGGCCATGAAGCCAAGGGTTCTGCAGGCTGGACTGTTGGCCTTCCCCATTTCCCCAAGCAGGGAAAAGGAAGCAGCACCAATAGAAACGACTGAATGAGGTTGAGTGCTGGGAGATGTCTCGTGTGGCCTGTGCAGGACGGGCATCACACCACAGCTCTGAGACCTTTCCCTCTCCAGAGCCTGCCCCACACCATCTGCAACAGAGCAGGGGGAAGAGGCTACTTCCAGTGGACAGACTCCCATTCCCAGGGGATCAGGGCTCCACAGGGCACACCAGCATGTTCTCCAGACACATTTCTTGTCCACGAATGCCACGGACCTGCTCCCTTGCTCCCTCATTAGCTCTACAGGAACACCCTCCCCAGCCCCCTTGGTGGTACCCAAGATCACAGAATCACAGAATCACCAGGTTGGAAGAGACCTTCAAGATCACCGAGTCCAACCCCTGCCCCAACACCTCACCTAAACCATGGCACCGAGCGCCGCATCCAATCTCTTTTTAAACGCCTCCAGGGGTGGTGACCCCACCACCTCCCCGTGTAGACCATTCCAAAATTTTATCACTCTTTCCGTGAAAAACTTTTTCCTAGTATCCAACATATATTTTCCTTGGCGCAGCTTAAGACTCTTCATCCTCCCTCCCCACACCAAAGCCCCAGCTGCAGGACATCGGGGTGTCTTCACTGGTGCTGCCCCACACCCTCAGTCACATCCTGCTGCCCCCACTGTCAGTGGCTGAGTTGCCCCTGATCCAGTGCTGCCCCGAGTGATTAACCACCCCTACACCTCCCTACAGAGGACCAGCTGGACGGGTGACTTGAAAGAAGCTTTGCTCCTGACATGCCTGGGCTTTGCCTGGCGAGATCGAAGGGTGAAGCTAAAAACATAACTCACCAGAGAGCACATTTTTGCATTTCAAAGGAAAAACAATTTTACTTGCTAATAAATGATTTGTTTGTTTACCCTTTCCTCCCAGAGAATGGTTTCATGGCTGCAAGTCCAGATAACTTATGCCTCTCTTTAACCCGCCCGTGACTCGGGGGTCACCCGTTCAGGGAAGTGTAGTATTTCTTACCCTGGTAGGCAGCAAAAATAGGCTGGACTCTTGCCAGATGGGAGGCTTGCTGGAGACACCCAAGTGGCAGTCTGGCTGGTGGCCATGTGCAGTGGGGAGGTCAGGGG
This sequence comes from Dicrurus megarhynchus, assembly GCA_013399195.1. NCBI lineage: Eukaryota > Metazoa > Chordata > Aves > Passeriformes > Dicruridae > Dicrurus > Dicrurus megarhynchus. Next base: position 39,647 of record VXAD01002541.1, on the reverse strand, counting down.
CCATCCATCAGGTTGGGTCCTTTCTGGGTGAGCAGGCTCGGGTAAATAAGTAGTTAAGCTGCCTGCTCCATCCCTGGAACTGGAAAAGCCATTGGGAGTGGTGCTTTCAGTGCAGCACAAACTGTCAGCCCAGTTTGTTTTGTTTGCTTAATGTAGCCCAACAAGAGGCTGGTGGGTAAATGCTGGAGAACACACAGTTCCTGGACAGATTCTGAGAGGTGCCCAGCAGTGACCCCGTTTCCCTGGGCTGCCGTGAGGGCTGGGGTTTTGGTTTGCTTGCTTCCCCTCTGCTTTGTTTCTAACGCAGAGCAGACCTCATTTATTGTAACAGGAAAACCGAGGGCTCTATTAAAGTCATGATTACGCGGCTGCCAAGTATTCGGGGTGTTTGAGCTAGGATTTTTTCTACCAGAAAAATCCCCCTGCTCCCCTTCACAGGTAAACCTATTAAACACTTCTCAAAGGTCAGTTTTTCCCTCCCATCCCCCTTGAGCCAGAAACAATTGCTTTGTATTTTGGTAATTTTGAGGTGAAAACAGTAACATCTCAGCAATTCAGAGCTGAAGCGCCCACATTCAGGTTCTCAATGGAAAACAAAATTTCCCAGTGAGACTTTCTGGTATCTCCAGGATCTCCAGCCATCACCCAAGGAAAAGGCTGCAGTGCTCTGGATGCCCTCTGATTAATCCTCCTTGCACCCTCGGTGTACAGAGGGTATTAACCTCAATTTACAGATCAGGAAAATGAGAGAGGAGGGAGATGAGTGACGGCTGTAATGAACACACTGCTCCACTCAGCCAAGGATTACAACCCATGGGCCCCCAGCTCCCAATTCCCTAATTAGTAAATGGCATAGCTCCTCCAATGGACCAGAAATGAGTCTTTTTGGAATAAAGTAAAATATTTCCCTTCAGATGCTTGGGTTCCTGCAAAATATCTTGCTGCTGATGGTGATTACAAGCCCTGCTTCTGCCACTGTCACCTCTCCTGGTTTTGCTAGTGACAAATTCATCTTCAGGGAGGAAATATCTGCTGTCACACCACGTCATAGGAGGAAGCATTACAGAAATGCAGCTATTCAGCACTCTTGGGGGATCTGGCTGTGCCGGGGGCTGTTCCTCCCAGGCTGATTAGGGCTCCCATGCTGGTTTATTTGCTGAGTGTTTAGGTCTTGGTGCCAATGGAAACCCAGTTTCATCAACCACTTTTTCTGGCATGAGAGCATAAATTTGATTAAAAATTAATTCAAGTCACCTCAGTAACATTGGAGAGTTTTGCATAACCCTGACAAGTGCAAACCAACACTTCTCAGTAGATGGGATAGTTTTGTGCATCTGTTGCCTGCAAACAGCGTGTCTTGGTTCGGGCAGCAATCCCAGCCAAGAAAATCCCAGCGATCCCAAGGCATTGCCCATGACAGCTGATTTCACTGTTACATCTTTTCTAGTAGCCCAGAAGAACAGATCACAGAGCCACAGAGAAGCCTCAGTATTTATGACCACATCCTGCCCATATCCATTAAATATTTCTTATCTATGCACTTTTAAATCTCAGACTTCCATAGGTGTTTTGGTTTTAGCAGAGTGGTTGGCACATTTTCCAAAAGAAAGTTTTTTGCTTGTTATTTTGCTGTTTTGGGGGTTGGTTTTTTGGGGGTTTTTTTTGTTTGTTTGTTTGTTTGGGGTTTTTTTTTTTTTTGTTTTTTTGTTTTGGTTTTTTGGTGGGTTTTTTTTTTTTCCCAGAAGAAGAAAATATTCTATAAAAATCTATAAGCTTTACAAAATTTATATCAAAAAGAAGCCCCCTCCACAAAATGCATTTTGATTTTCCTGCAATGGAAGGGTTGGCATTACACTGGCTGGCACATTTCATCTTTCTCTTTCATTTGCAACACAATGATGTAAACTTAGAGAAGGAAAAAACACTTTTATTGGTGAAAAAAAAATCAGTTTATTTTTGGGTTCGAGATTTTCTTCCCCTCTGGAAAAATGTTTTCTTTCCTGTAATTTCAGAACGTGTTTTCTCTAATTTCAGATTTTTTCCATAAATAACAGATCTGATTCCTGCCCTGCTCTATTGCATCCTTTATGCAGGATCCTCCCAGGAATGGCATGCCTCAAGGATTAAAGAGATGTAATGTTTGGAGAGAGATAAAGATTAAGTTCACTCCGTTCCTAGACCTCATGCCGGCTCTGAGCACAAGACTGAATTTCACTTTGTATGAGTTATCACAACTGAAACTGCTCTTCGGTGGAAACCACTCTGCAACCATCCATTTGCAGTTGTAAAAGTCAATATATTTAAGCCTGCGGTGCATAACAATGACCCCTATGGATCCTCCAACGTTTTTCTTGGATCTGTGCAAGCCTGTTTTTAATATATTACTCATCTAAATTGTTCCTGGGACTTGATTATTTGCTGGAGTTAAATATCCAATCTTTAAAGATTTTTAAGCATGTGCACGCTGAATTCCCCGCTGCAATAAGCTTCATTTAGCTCAACTAAAACAGCTTTGCCATTAAAAAAAACGCTTTAAAAAATCCCAAACTAACTGCTCTCCTGGTTGGTGGGAGCTCCCCAGGCAGGATTCCTTAGTGATGATAATCTCTGGTTTTGGCTGGCTCCGTTTGGTCCCTGGAAGAATAAAAATCCAGTTTTCACCGAGCTGCACATTGAGAGGGCACAGCCACCCCCTCTCCCCTGCAACGTCCTGCCCCATCCTACACGGATACTGGATGTTCCCCAAGGAAAAAAAAAAAAAAAAGAGTGGCAAGCCAAGCCATCTACAAAACAATATTGATTTATGCTCTGTCTCTGAAAAGCGGATGAAATCACCCTGGTTTGTCGGAGCCAGGGCTCGCTGCATTCCTCCCGGTCACCCCGGCCCTGGAGAGCCCTCCTCGCTATTCAAAGGCAAATCTCTGCACACCCAGCCCAGCGCCGGGTCCCTCCCTTTGTCACCATCAGCTCCTGGGGCAAAGCCTGCCGAATTCTAAAGCCCTTCAAAGGCGGCTCAGCCTTTGCCTGCTTTGCTTCCCAAGCCCAGCTCCTTTTCATCGTGCTGGTGCAAATTAGGGACCAGCCTATTGAAGGAGATGAAGCTGTAGCAGAAAAGAACCGGGCCGAAAAAAATAACCCGAAATCAGAGTTCAGCAGGCGAATGTTCTCTCTCTGTTTCTTCCGCAAAGAAGGAGAACTGGGTCATCCTGAAAATAACTGTACAAAGCCCGGCATTTTCCCCCTCCTCTCCTATATGGAAGGGCAATTGGGCAATCATGCGAAAAACTGCACAAAGTTCAGCGAAATGTGGGGGGTTTTTTCTTCCCCTCCTCCTCCTCATCTGAATAATCTCCCCTTTTGCTCCGCAGCAATGAATACTAACAAGGTGATTCCAGTGTTCTTTCCGATGGTGGTCAGAGCAAGTGCCAAACTTCTATTTCCAAAACTTGAAGTTTTGCAAATTGCTCACCTTTGTGACTTTGAAGTCTGGGGGGGAAGGGGGGGAACACCCTAATTTATGTGCCTTTGATCGATTTTTGTGGAAATGCTGAATGTCTTTATCTCAACCATACAGTCAGATTTCTGTGGCTTTGACCACAGAGCCTCCCTACAGCTTCAACAGCTTGATATCCAGAATTAATAAACCTGATATGTACGAGCTTTCACAACCCCCTCATCTTATTCCCCCGGGGAAAAATATCATCTGCCCTATTGTTGACTGCTTGGATTTACCCCCACAATCTCTCTCCCATCAACATGTGATTAATCACCCTAATCCAGCAGGCACCTCTCAGGAACTCAAGACCTTTTACAAGCCCTAATTAAGCCTTGCAACATCCCCGTAAAATAGGTTGAAGCCAGGGTTAAATGATTTGCCTGAGGTGACAGAGTAAATCAGAAGCAGGGATAGAAATGAGACGGAAATCTGCTGCTCCCGAAGCACGTGCACAGCTCCCGGGATCGATGCAAGATACCAAAATCTTTATATTTCTCTTTGGAGATAAGAGGCTACAGCCACAAAAGCCATGGCAGCCATGCTCTGAGGCTTCCTCAGCTCTCAGGAATCTTCCTCCATCCCTTCAGCCTGAGCATCACCTGCGAGTCCAACCCCTCTGTGTGCCCATGGTCCGTGTCTGTGCTTCCCCATCCCACTCCTTGTGGCTGCTGTGAGCTGACAGCTGAGCCCTGCCCCAGAGCTGTCTTTCATGAGCCACCTCTCCCCATTTAACACCCAAATTGAAGTCAGCCCCTTGTCACTTGGCACATCATCAATTCTGGGGCTCGGGCAGGGAATCAGAGCCAGGTGTGAGGAGCTGGGGTCTGGGCTTCTCTCCCCCTTCCTCTGGAGGGGAAAATCACATCAGCGAAGGTGAATCCAGTGACACATTCTGGGAGGCAAAAGCAGCGAAGAGGAGGGAAGATCCATAACTTTTTTTTGTGAGCTGGGAGGTGCTGTTACCTTGCCAGGGGTCTTTTTGTGGGGTCACTTATTTTCAAAACTCAGAATTAGTCTCATGCAGGTGGTGGGGAGGGCTGTCCATGTGCTCTCTTCTTCCTCTCCACAGAGTTATGAAATAGAGTGTGGGTTTCTGAGGCTGATTTTCGTTCTTCCCAAGAAAGATCTTTCCTTTGTTTTTTCTTAATTTGCCCCAGATTTTCACATCAGAGTCCAACACTAAACAAACAAACCAGTGAGATGAGCTCAGTTGGTTACAGCATGGTGCTGATGGTGCTAATAACTCCAAGGGTGTAGGTTTGATCCCTGTTTGGGCCATTTACTGAAGAGTTGGACTCAATGATCCTTGTGGATCCCTTCCAAATCAGAATATTCCATGATCCTGTAAACTCAAAATCAATGTTCCCTCAGCTGGTTTAGTGGTTTCCTCTATGTCCCAGCAGCAAAAGCAGACTGGCAGGGGGTAGGGAGATCTCACAGTTGTACCCACCAAAGTGTGCTCTGTTGGGAAGTTTAAATTCCCATAGGAAAGCATCCCTTTTCCTGGCTAAACAGGTTTCCCTTATCCTTCTCCCCACTGCTCATGTATATCCTTCAATGTATTCCTAAAGGTCATCCAAGGAGACATCATTCCTAGAAAGTTCTTCTTCCCCCAGGCCTTTACATCTCCTCTCACAACCTTTACACTGCTTGGCATAAAATTGAATAAATAAAACTGGAGGAAATTTACAAGGAAATGATGGTCTGAGGCCCCTGTGCATCCTCTGCCACTCAGAGGGGGGGTGGCAGTGCTGGATGCCAGGTCAGCCAGGGGCGGTGGGAAGGAGCGAGAGGATCATCCCTGTGTGGCACTACTGAAAGCTTTAACGAGAGCAAGGAAAGCCAGCACATCCCCACTTCTGCTGGCTTCTGTCTCAGCTGTTTTCTGGGGGGTCAGCTCAGATCTATGGGATTCTGTTTTCTCAGGAGCCAGCTTAGATCTTTGGCATATATTTAGGCTGAGGGGCGTCCCAGGGACCTCCTGCCAAAGAGATAAATTATTCATACATTACCCACTGCTGTGACTCCCCTGGGCACAAAGCACCTTTCCAGCCTGGTCCACCCCGTGTCCCTGGAGACCGGGCAGCGTGTCAGCTGATGGGGAGAGAAGCTGGTGGAGCTGGTGGCCCCACATGGCATCCCTGGGGACAGCCTCGCGTGCCTGCCCGTGTCCCTGCTGCCGGGAACAGCTTGTGTCCAGGTGTGCTCTGCTCCCAGCACGGCACGAACATCTGGGTGAGTGGCACACCGAAGCCCTCGGGCGTCCCTGCCTCGAGAAATCTCCTGGGAGCTGCATCAAAAATCCCCCTCTTCCTCCTCGCCTGCTGCTCCGCAGTTGCAGCAGCCACCCCGTCACACAGGCAGGCTGTGCACGATCAGCACACGAATTCCAGAGGCTCGGACCATCCCTGTCCGATGCTCCGGGTCTGGAAGCAGTTAATACTCAAGGTGCCAGGAAATGGGGCTAAAAATATGCTGCATGTTTGCTCCGTAGAACATGCCATGCTTTCCACACAGCTTTTTCAGTGGGATTCTTCAGATCAACCCTTACAGGCCATGGGGGATATTTTTTTTTCCTGCACCTATTTCAACATCCCAAACAGAGCCACAGGCAACGGGTGGGTTCTCCTCCATCCTCCTGCAAGGCCTGTGTTCCCAGCTCTCCCACTCCTTCTGGTGGGTTTTGCAACATTTGGCTATTTTGAAAGCCCAAGATAAATTTCCAAACCCATGTTTACAGCAGAAGGCTTGAAAGCACAAATCCTAAACCCCGGAAGGCCAATAGACACAACTCTAATTGCAATGTTATTCTAATTCCAACTATTTTAATTAAGCACTTGGGCTGGCGATAGGGTTGTGCTTTTTTCCCCCTGCCTTTTGGAAACATTTCCAGAAATATGAATAGTCTCAACAGCTGGGCAGGAAAATCGGAAATCAAAAGTGTGCAGAAAATGCTAATTAAAATGGAACCAAATTGCGGAAAGCTCAGCATTTTCCATGCCATGCTTTCCTGCCTGGCTTGGCTGTTCTAAATTCTCCTCTCCACGCTGCAGCAGGAGCTGGGCTGGCAGCACCCAAGGGCTGAGACTTTGGGAACAGAGACTATTCCCCTTTCAAAGGCACAGGTCAGGAAGTGCCTCCTGCGTGGATCTGATGGCTGGGGTACAGCCATTTCCCTAAGCCAGCCTTGGAAACGTTGCTGTTATCGACGGAGCAAAATAGCACTTGTTCCACAAAAAGCAGCCAGGAAATAGTTAATCCCAATTAGCCCAAACCAGCAGATATCATTCTTTATATTTTGGCAGTTTCTCGTTTTGAAGGAAAAAATATGTTTGTGTTCTTGGAGTCAGCCTGAACAATAAAATCAGATGCCAATTTTCTGGTCTAAATTAGGTGAAAGACCAGACTTTTTATCATATGTGTGTGTCTGTGTGTGCTGTTGGGTTACATCTTTATTTTACTCCTCTGTGTATTTACCACCAAAATCACGGCCTGCCCTGCACATGGCTCAGCCTGGCAGAGGAACACGATGGCCTGGTTCATTCTCTGGGGCTGGAAATTCAACCTGGCACCAGGAAAAGCCGAGGCACTATCAATTGCAGAAGGAGATATTGCCAGAAGATAAACATTATAAAGTCAGTCATTGTCAGCATATCAAGCTGAAGCCTTTCCAGGGTGGATGAATAAGGGGTTTAAACTTTTGCACTGGTTGAAGTGTTTTCATGTCCGATTTCAGTGGGAGCTGAAAGACATCCAAACCCTGGGCTTCAAAGAGGCTAAAAATCAAAAGGATTAACGAGTGGTAAAATACCACGGGAAAAGAAGTGAAGCTGGCACATCTTCCATGGGACATTGTCCATTGTGAGCACACAGCCAAGGTGCAGGCAGCACTGCCCCCGTCAGAGGGGAGGCAAAGGGGAATGCGAGGGGAATAAGCACGTTTTCAGCTCCATTCCACGCGCTGTTCCCATCTGCTGGGATCAGCTATGGGAGCCTGGCCAGGGGGGGACAATTCCGTGTCACCACCTCTCTGTGGGGCAGGTCTTGGGCCCTGTGGACACCGGCTGGCACGTGATGAGAGGGGCACCACCCAACCTGTGTGACCCACGGGAAGCCTCAAACACCCCTACTTTTCCTTTCCACATGCAAGTGAGCTTCCCATAATCTTGTTTTCATCATTCCCTCTCCTCAGATGTCACTAATTTCCAGGACAGACGGGAGGATGCCAGACTCGCAGTCAGCACAGACGCCGGCACGCAACGGAGCAGCCATCCCTGCAGCAGAGCAGGCGATCCAGCACAACCCAGCCAAAATGGGCCTGATTCATCAGCCAAATCAGCCAGCAGCAGCTCTGGCTCACCCAGAGTTCCTCCAAGCCCTCTTCTCTGGCCATCCACGGATCTTGCTGGCATCTGTTTGCTGCTCACTTCGCTGGGAGAGCACCTTGGGCATTGAATCACTGGCACCCCCTTCACCTTCTTTTCCAAGTGGTTTCACGACACTAGAGGGAGACAGGATTCAAATCAGGCTTTGAAATCACAAATCTGTATTTATCCATGGCAGAAACCATCCTGAAATCCTCAGAGAGCCCAGTGCACCCAGGAGAACGTAGGTGCCACCTCTGAGCACAGGCAGAGCAGACCCTTTGCAAAAGGGGACTCGATATTATTTTGGGTATTTTGCTCAAGAAATGCACATAAAACAGACAAAAATTGAGCACAGGCTTAAATTTAAGCACACACTTAAGAGCTTGCTGGCACAAGGGCTCAAGCAAGGATTAAGAGCCACACACCACATTAGTTTTAATTGAGCTACTGTCTTCCCATATGGTTTTCCTTGGAGAGAGCAGTGGCAGGCTTATGAGTTCAAGTAACAACATCGGTTAAAAGAGTATTCGAACAATTGTGGTTGGCAGTTCCCTGAATAATACGAATGTTATGGAGTGTCGGAAAACGTCGTATCATCAATTTTCTGGTTTCCTGCACTCATTGCTTTTGATCTCCACTAAAAGATTTATTAAATGGCTTTCATTTTTACATTAACCTTGTCCAAATCACACCGATTGAGAGCTATGGGGATTTTTTAAATTTTTCTTTTTTTTCTTAAGCATACAAAGCTTTTTAAAGCTGAGGTTTTCCATTCCTCCCAGTTTTTATTGTTTGAAGCAAAGGGCTGTTTTGGCAGGTTTATGAGATGGAGTCTGTTTTGCTGACAGACATGCCTGATAGATTGCTTGTCTGTGTTTTATTTTTGGAGCCATTGCTGCGTTATCTGCATTTGAAAAACAATTCCATTTGCTTAAAATTTAAATCAAATATATGGTAATATCGGCCTTGCTTAGCACCAGATCTTACATGTCTCCTGTGGAGCCTCTTGCCCTCACTGTGAATGAAGTGTAATGCAGAAGAAAGTGATTCCTTCCCCTCCAGCAATGGCCATGTTCGGTCATTATTGCTCACAAATGCGAAATAATTCCTCCCCATGAACCATGTGACGTCTTGAAAGGTGAATAAAGACACTTCTTGTGCTGCCTGGCTAACCTAGACATGCCATTGATGAGTGTGAAATTAAAACATTCCTCAAAAAATAAAATTATAGCAGCCAGGACATTTGGCTTGGATGACTTCCTGCAGCAGCGAATTTTAGAGTCACCACAGCGTGCACAATTAATGATGGATTGGATGGATTGGAAGCAAAGGACTATAAAGATTATTACCTTTAATTTGTCCCACGTATTTAATCATTTGTAGCTTTTAAGCTCTGCCTTGGGATCACGTCCCAAGAGTTTGTTGTTGTTTAACAAGACTGTTTTCACTAATCTGCACCACACCAGAAGTTTGAGGTGGCTTAGAGAAATAAAACTGAGAACTTTTAGTGCCAACACTTCTACGCAAGACAGCAAGACAGTGAATCACAGAGTATCCCGCGTTGGAAGAGACCCACAAGGATCATGGAATCCCACCCTGTGCCTGAGAGTGTTGTCCAGAGCTCTTCCTTCAGGTTTAAATGATACCTGTTACCATTCTGGGAGGTCTTACAAGCCCATTTTATTCTGTTTAAAGAAGAGAAAAATTGAGCTTTCATTTTAAGTTGTATAAAACAGAGGTGCCTCCTGCAACACAGTGCCACCTTCAGTGGCAGTTGTGGAAAAAGAAAAAATGGGAAAAAACCCCACAACAAACCAAAAAAAAAAAAGAGCCCATTTTCTTCCACTGTTCTTTGCTTTTAGACAGCCCAGACACGTTAAATTGATGAGCCAAGTTCACCCCCTCAAAGTCCATGTGTGACAGCACTGACGAGCTTGGCCTTGCTGATGCTTCTTGAAATAGCCTCCAGCCCCAGAATAACCCTGGACACACCAGCACCACTTCCTGACTGGGAATCGCAGGGATGGGGCAGGCAGGGAAATCTGGGCAGTTCAGGACTGAACAAGAGCTGAGGATGGTCCAATTTTCTATAAACACAGCTAAACGAGGCAGAGTGCCCCTCCTCTCCCTCTCAGCATCCCTGTTTTCCCCTCTCCTACCTCAGCTGAATTTTCCTACCAGCTTCCTGAGGACACTTCCCGATTTCACACCATAAACATCCTCCACTTGTATTTGGCCAACGCTTCCTACGCCTCAAGCCCTTCCGCCCGGCTCCTCCAGAGCTGCTTCTGTGCTTCCCCTAGCCTTGATATCTCAGCAACAAATGAAAAACCACCTTTCCTGTGCCGGGTACTGGGTTGCTCCAGGCATTTTTATTCCTTCCCCACTAAGTGGTGAGTGCAGGTCACTCCACTCCGGGGTTACCCAACAGCTCCTGTACAAGAGGTAGCAACGGTGGTGGAAGGGCTTATTGATCCCAAATCAAAGCTGGGAAGGGCATCTCACTCTGAGGGAGCTGATGTGGGGCTGGGGGTTGCTCCTGTGCTGTGAGCATCCTTCCAGCCCCACGTCAGTGGGGGCACATGAGGAGTGGGGCTGTCCCCTGGGAGGAGGTCGCAGCCACGCCGGTCTCCACGAGGAGCACTCCCTCCCAGCCACACACCACTGTCCTTGGATCACCTCCTCTGGGAATTCCCAGAGCTCAAGCCACAGCCAGCTGGAGGCGAAGGATGTTTGTGTTGACCACACCAGGTTTCCTAGCAGAAGAGTTTCCTGGAGAGCCAGCACCGACGGACACAGGGATGTGCTTCTGTGGGAGATGCTGCTGCCAGCCAGGTAAGGTTCTTCACGCTGCTTCTTCCTCCTCTGGAGAGCTTTAGCCACTGGTGGAGACCAATCATGCCCTATCATATTATTGTCCTTTTCCAGCTTTTTATTTTGCCACTCAGTAACACATCAGCTCCCAGAACTCCAGCTGTGTTCGATGCTTTGTGGAGCCGTGAGTGAGCAAAAAAGAGAAAGGGCACATCCTCCATTGCAGGAGGCAGAGAATCATAGAACCCCTTAGGCTGGGAAAGATCATTGAGTCCAACCATTAATCCAGCACTAAACCATGTCCCCAGGTGCCACGTCTACATTTCTTTTAAACCCCTCCAGGGATGTGGACTCCACCACTTCCCTGGACAGCAGTGTTTGAAAACTTGTTTGGTGAAGAAACTTTTCCTAATGTCATATCCCTTTGGTCAGCTTGGGTCAGCTGTCCTGGCTGTGTCTCCTCCCAGCTTCTTGTGCCTCTCAACCCATTCAGTCTCGAACTCCCAGGACCCATTTTTTTGGGCTGGTGGGCACAGGCTGGGGCTGGCAGAGCAGTGTTCACCCCTGCTGGGAATCAGCCCAACACCAGGACATTAAGGTCTAGTATGTGACTCAGCATTTGGGTGCTCTGGTGGCCTGGCAGGAGGACCTGCAGCAGGCAGAAAGGGCCTGATTTTTGGAAACAGCATCATGTGGAAGACAGACACACTCCAAACAGTTCAGCTCTGATTTAAGGAGAGGCCGTGTAACCTCAGCTTCTGCAAAAGTCTTTACAGAGGCATTTGGCGCTTCAGCAGCAGCTTTGAGAAGGTCTTCTGACACATGAGAAAGCAAAAGATTTTGCCAGGAAAACTGGGTTGAGGAGCAGCAAGGCTTATTTATGGAGAGCCTGCAAATGGGCTGTCTTTATTCCCCACGATTGTATCGGAGCCACCGATGGACAAATGCCCTGCTTCTGATGTGAAAATATGAAAGCAAGGGTTGCTTTGAGAACTTTGTATTTTGTTTCAGCCACATTTTGTTAGCATCCGACGCAGCCAGGGTTATAATACCCTACCTCAGAGCAGCCAAAGATAACATGCAAAGCTTTGCTAGAAAGGATGGCTATGAAAGATGAGCGAGTGGTGGGGAGGATGCCGCATCCTGCATTTAACCAGCAGCAGACAGGCACAAAATCCCTGTCCCTTCACCTGTCACCCACTGTCTCTCCCCTCAGGAAGATGTATTTTTGCCACCCTGTTATTCATAAGTAACTCTGATGTTTAGATGTCACTGGAGTGCATGTAGTGTTGTGTCTTTTAACAAACTTCGGGCAGAAGCCGAGAACATCCTTTGCTTGTTTCCCATTTTTTGTATTTTTAATCAGGGCAGCAGCAACTTCTCTGACTGTTCACATAACACAAGAACACTGGCAAGGAAAGCCTGATGGCTTTAAGTGCAGCACTCCTGCATTTATTGTTGCAGATAAAGCACACTGTTGAGAAGAGTTTAGAGCCAAGAAAGCCCCAGGATGCAGAAAAAAATACTGACAATTTTTCTGCTTTACCCTGTTGCTTTTTTCTTAAAGGGAAAGGACAGATCCTTCAGGCAGGATCTTAATCCACCTTGCACCACTACAAAAAACAGATGGGTGAACAGAAAAAAAAAAATAGAAAAGGGACTGGTTCCATAATTCTAACATTTCTCCAGCATTAGAGCACGATAAAGAAAATCCAAGTTGTCCTTGTTTAATACTTAAGAGATAACAGTTATGGAGATGTGTAGGAGCCAGGACAGCTGCCTGCCCACAGTCCCACCATGGAATTTATGTGTACATGCTGCAGGCTTCCTCTGCTTGGAAGAGCCACAGAGGGATGCAGGTGACAATTCCTCTTTAATACATCACATTTGAAGCTTGGGAAGCCTGAACTGAAGGAACACTGACTCCATCTTAACCAGGGGCACCACGTCCCTCGTGGCAGGGAAAAGCAAGATAACACGTGGCATTTGTCAGCAAGCCCAGCCAGAAACACAGAAACTGTCAGAAATACAGAAACTGTCAGAAATACAGAAACTGTCCAAAACACAGCCCAGCACAGCTGGACAGGGAGCTCCAGGTGAACAGGAGCACACACTGGATGAGCCTTGCTCAGCTCACGTCGATTCTGACAATTTTGTGCCTCTATCACATGAGAAAAGAGCTTCAAGGAGGGACTTCCGGAGGGACATCAAGGAGCTTGTGCTCCCTGAGCAAGTTCTTGGGGTGGGCAGCTGCCAAAAGCAGCTTGGAGGTCACCTGGAGACCCACAGCCTGACAGAGGAAAGGCTGCCCTCCGTCTCCCAGCACCCCACCAGAGATGACAGCAATGTGAAGCTCAGCCTCAAAGAGCCTCACAAGAGAAAAACAACTCTAAATTCTTTTTTCCTCCAATAAATCTTCCCTTGCGGTGAGAATCACTGGAGAGTTGAGTTATTTTTTCCGATACGCAAAACGCAACTGTCCAGCCCAACGCCTGTGTCATATTTACAGGAACAAAACAAATGAGGGACAAAATTAAAGCCGAGCAGCCCCAGGAATGGGCTGCAGGAATCCTTGGGAACAACGTGCTGCCACACACGGCACACCAGGAGAATCCTGCTAATGAAAAAATGAGGAGCACCATCCATGACAAAGTACTGAGGTTAAGAGTCCACCTCTCCAGTATCAGTGCTGTGTTCAGTGCACACCACACCTCAAGGGCTGGCTAAAAACAGGTTATTTACACCCCAAAACAGGCAAGCAAGACTTTTTCAAGAAAAGAGAAAGACTGGAACTAAAAAACTAAAAGAGTCCAGAAAGAGTCAACAGGTCATGGATTAAAAAAACCAAAAAAAAAAAAAACAACAAACCAAATCTCTATTTTCCAGCTTGTCCTTTTGGGCCAAAGCTTTCCAGGCGCTGCATGAGCCGACTAAATGTATGCCTTGAAAATGCTCAGAGGCTGCATTTTATTTCCTCCAGGGATGGAATATGCATCTTCAGATGATGTTGTCCATCAGAACTGTAAAGGGTGGTGGATGTCCCTCCTTCCTGGGTCCTGGGCCCCCATCCCAGCTCTGCAGATCAAGGGGGACCACGCTATAATCAGAGCTGGTGAGCAAGGGGAATAGCAACACCAAGAGTCTCAGACTGACGGCAAGGACACCTTTCTCCTCCTCATGCCATCTTCACTGACCTTTTCCAGATCATTCAGGGCCCTCTTCACCTCTCAGTGAGTTACCAGCTCACAGAACAACTGTTCCTCAGTGCAGGTAGCTCATCCCTGCCCAATCCATCACTGCCTTCATGCCCTCCCAAAACGTCCAACCCCACCAGGCTGAGCAAATTTGTCCCAGTCCAGCTTTTTGGCTCCCAGCAGCTCTGCTGTATTATTAAAATAACACCCTTTTGTCATCCAGGCCTTAAACACCTCTCTGGAGCACTTGTGAGAGGACTGAACACCCAAGGGCTTCTTCAGGGGAAGAAGTCTCCCTTCTCACAGGAGCTGGGCTGAGGAGGCTGATAATGATCTTGTGATCACAAATTACTTTTCACAAGGTCCATTTATGAGGTAACAGTTGGCATGCGGAAAGCATTTCATTTCGCCAGCAGCTCGCTGAAAACGAACCATCGTGAACCCTTAAGAGAAACCCTGAATCAAAGGCTGCATTCTTCTCTCCCACAGTGACCCCTTTGTTTGGATCTGCCCAAAAGTTTCATTACGAAAGTCTGATACAGGAGCCTTATTAAACTGTGATTAAATGACGTGTCCGTGTAGCAGCCTGCTCGCTCTGCCGTTGATGTGGGCTGGATTTCTTAGACTTTTAAAACATACAAGCTTATGAAATAGCTGTAATGTCTTTTCCCATGATTTCTAGGGAAAGGAGGGTCTTTGCTCCTGCTCTAGCCATACCTGGCCTGGCTCCAGAGGACAACATTTTCATTAAAAGTGCATTAGGTGCACAGTTCACCACGCAGCTGTCCTGACGAAGCATTGACCTGGCTCAGAAGCTTTAATGGGCTTTGGTGAACTTTGCTGGCTTCTGTAAAAACAGATTCACCCATCACTGGATTGACGTTGAGCTGTGTTTATCATCATTTGGATCCAGTTTGTTCCCAGTGCTTCCACCTAACTCTGTCTATATTTGGGGATTTAAAAGAAGCAGCACAAGCTGAATCATGGCTCAAGCCAGATAATGGCTGATTACTGGAGCAGCAGGGCTGACACTGGGACATCTTAGAAAGGGTTAAACAGGAGAAATTCAAACCCAAAGACCTCCCCACCATTTCTGACCAAGTGTGAGCTCTGAACCGCCAGCAAGCTCGTAGCAGTGATGCATCTTTCCCTTCAGATGACTCACTGTAAGTAGTGCCTGGTGATTTACGCACAGAGAAATGCATTTAACACGGAAATGCACAAATTCCTACGTTTTAAGGCCAGAGGAGCCGTCACAAATGTTCAGTCTGGCTCTCTGGAGAGTGCAGCCTCACCCAGCAACTCCTGCCCGAAATGCACGGCTTCCGTTGGAGTGAAAGCATCCACAGGGGAATGCTCGAAATAACTTTCTCCTGATGTTTGTCAGAAGGGATGCTGTAAAAACAGAATCAAAGAATCATAGAGTGGGTTGGGTTGGAAGGGACCTTAAAGATCATCCTGTTCCACCCTCTCCCATGGGCAGGGACACCTTCCACCATCCCAAGTTGCTCAGAGCCCCATCCAACCTGGCCTTGGACACTTCCAGGGATAGGGCAGCCACAGCTTCTCTGGGCAGCCTGTGCCAGGGCCTCACAGGGAACAATTTTTTCCTAAAATCCCATCTAATCTGAAGCCATTCCCCCTTTTTTCTGTCGCTACAAGTCCTCGTAACAGCAGCTCTGTGCTCATTGAGTAGACAGCAGATCAAGCTGCCCAGGAAGGTGGCAGAAGCTTTGGTGGGAATGTGGGTGATTTCTGGGAGACACCGGCAGCCTTCTGGCTGAGTCAGCAGGAATCCTCCATGGGACGCGTGTCCCAGGCTGGCCCCCTCACAACCCCGGGACCAGAGGGTTGGATCACAGAGGCACCACCTCAATTGTCCAGCAAAAGCCATTTAAATCATGCCTTACAAAGTACAAATGTGTGTAAATATTTGTGCAAGATAAGATCGGCGAGCGGCCGAGCAATATTTCAAAGAGCCGAGCAAGGGCAAACAACGATTTATATGTACTGCCCCAGAAAAATAAAATTAGGAAATGCAGCAATGTGTTTATGTTAGGGTAACATTTGCTCTGGAGAGGGTTTCTGTCAGTGGATGTCCCACACATGGGACAGGCAGTGGAACTACGAGGGCGGGGCATGAAAAGAGATTTATCTGAAGAGCAGTCCTGGATCTCCTGAGGGACTCCTAATCAAGCAGCCACAGGACATCAAAAGGCTTTCAGGAAAGGTTGGTGGATCTGTCAGATTCACATACACAGGCACAGGCAGCTGGTTGCTAAGTTGTATTTTATTCAGAGCAAACGCTCAGTGAGCATGAGATAATCTGAGATAATCAATCTTTATTCAGGAGACAAAGTGTGTTATCTAAAGTAGCTGCAATGCTCTCTGACAGGGATACATTCCAGATTTGTTCCTCTTAAATGAATATTTTTCATTAATACTTACAGCCCAGAGTCACAATCCTGTGGGCACCCCCAAAAACCATCCCCAGCTGGAGGTTCAGAGGTGCTGTCCCACGCCGCCTCCCTCAGCAGGCAAATGCTGCTGCTGCTGACCTGGGAGGCTGTGGCACAAAAGCAGAATCTACTCACAGAGAAGACAGAAGAAAATTGGCACGGTTTATAGGTGGGGAGAAGACACTGCCAGTCTCTCAAATGGTTTAGCCCAGAGAAGGAATAGCAACTCTCAACTTTCCCTAAAACCCCCCAAGGATGACCACACTGCCATATCAGGTGACCATGAAAACCAGTACCCCATTTTTATCAAGACTCTGTGCACCTCAATTGCATTTTGTATCACAAACCATATTCTCAGCATCCCCTCATCTCTCTAACACTTTAACTACAGAAATCAGCAGAGCTTCTTCTGCCACAGCCACCTACACCTTCCCACAAGGAGCCAAACCCCACCACCCTTCCCACCACATGGTGCTCAAGCCCTGCACAGACAACAGGAGCTGGTGGATAATCACAGTGCAATGATTTGAGCTTTGAATTGTAGACATCAGGTGTGAAAACATCAGGCTGCATGAGTTGGGCAAGGGATGACAGAGTTGAGCGAGCCACTGTGCTCCAACCACCCAACAGCTGCCCCCCTCCCTCCCTCCCTTCACAGCCTCCCTTCTTTTTCCAGATGCTTTGCATTTCCCCCTTTCTTCTGCCAGGTGTTTTCAGCACATCAACGCTAAAAATTTCAGCGTGTCCTAGGATCCCAGCCTGCTTTTAACTAAGCTGCCACAGATCTGTCTCCACGGAAGATGTCTCTTGCCAGAAATATTATCTAATTTGTAAGCATTTTATGATTTTCTAAGAGTCATAAAATACAGCATTAGGAAACAAATGGGCAACGGAAAAGATCCCTTCTGGTAGCCAAAGTGACCATATAATTGGTTTTTATGAACAGCATCTGAAGAAATGAGTCACAACCCATATGGCTGTTTTGGAATCCAGATACACATCGTGTTTTAAGCCCCTCAGAAGATTTATCCAAGTTTTTCGCATATAATCAGTGGTCATTAGACGAGGACATGAATCATTACAGCTCCTCAGGCTGAGCACATGTTTGAAGGGTGAAGGCTTCACACATTCTCGCTCTATAAATACCCATCCAAGGTTGTCCAGAGCGTGAGCAGCTCAGATGGCAGAAAGTAAAAAGGTATCGCAGAACAAACTGCAGACTCATTATAGGGCCGAGGCCTCCTCCCTCCGATGGGTGTAAATGTTATTAGCTTAGGACATGGTTCAAACTCCAGTTGAAGTCAGATGGAAAAATTTTACCTCTAAGTCAGGCTGTGTATCCCCTTTCTCCATGGCTTTAACCATTTTCTCATAGCTTGGCCCCAGCCAGTGACGAGCTTGGGTTACGAGTTTGCTCACTCAGCTGTGATGCTACACAAGTAACACCCACACAGTTCACATGTGCACATTTCCCATGCACATCTGGGCCGTGCAGAGGTGCAGAAACATCCCTCCTGTGGGCCCACATTTGCACAACCTCACACATCCCTCCTGTGGGCCCACATTTGCACAACCTCACACACAACACGCCACACTCACTCCTGGGTGCCTCGTGCAGTTCCTGCGTGTCAGTCCACGCTCCCTTCTTCAGTGCCAGAGGATTCACGTCCAGCCAGCCTTGACACAGGACTGCATCCTGCATCTTCTGAAGGATGCTGAGGGCCCTGTTTGCAATGGCTCCAGACTTTTGCCTTCCAACTGATCCAGCAGCAGTGTCAGAGTTTTGTTTACAATGACAGTAGATGCAACAGGTACAAGACCCTGGGCAACTCAATCTCTGCAAATGTAATTGTTAAATTAAATCACATTCCAGCCCCGGGTGCTGGTCCACAATACATTTCCTCGTGACATGCAGCACTGGAACATTTATATATCACACATTGTGCCAGTTTTCAAGGAATCCCATAGACAAAAATGTCTCCCAGTACAAAACAGCCCTCTTGTTCCCATGGAAATCTCAGCCAAATAAATATTTTGCAGGTTCATTTGCTGCAGAAGGAATAAGTCAGAGCTTATGCACAATGTTTCAGGCACAGCACCTCCAGTGCATTTCTCTCATCCATCAGACTTCCATACAGCCACCATAGCTGCTCAAGAACACCAGAGGTGTTTGGCCTAAATTGTACATTTTTACCTTTGGCAGACTTTGAGAACCAGAAGGGAATTTTATAGTCCCATCCAGCTCCCTATGGAACACAAACCAAACAGTCTCAGCTGATAACCTCTGCATCAAGCCCTGTGGCTTCCACTTGAGCCAGCACAGACACATTCCCAACGTGCTACAGCTACTCTGTTATGTACCTTACAGTTCCTGTGTTCCTCCAGGTAAAGCCAAGGGGAGAAGGGACCTGCAGCCCCTCTTGTTGCCTTTTTGCCCTGATAAATGAGGAAACCAACTGAGTGCCAACAGCATTTTTAAAAGCTGTCTGGTCTCGGAGGCAAGCAAAGCCTCTGCATTCCTTGGGAACCGACGATGGAGTGATGGAGAAGAGACCAGGGTCCATAATCTGTTGCACAGGTTTCACTCCACAACACCAGCACTCATTCAGACCCCGCTCTAAAGGGAAGCTGAAGGATTAACATTGGCTCCCAGACCACTCCTGTTGTAACAGAACCCCTGCCTGCAGCTTGACAGAGGCACTAACGGGGTCTTTGATGACGACTGCCAAGGGAAGGCTCCAAGACAGACGAAAATTTTGAGGTTAAAATTTGAAAGGCAGTCAATCTTATCCACATATTCGTGTTACAGCACATGATAAACTATTCCAGAGGGAATTCTTACCAGGATGCTAAAAGAAATTTTATGAAGAACTAGAGTCATTCATCCAAAATGAGGATGAAAGACTGACATGTTACCTAGGAGGAAACAAAGAAAGGCAATATTTTGCCCTCAATTTTATTGTGTTTCTAAGGCAGTTCAGTCAGATAAAATTTGGAAAGACATCTGAAGATGAAAAGGCCTGTACAAAAAAACAGATCCAGAGGATCATAATTTAAGGAAATATTATGCCAGTTGTAGCAAAACTAGAAGTTTTCATATTTAAGTTATTTTGTATTATTATGAAAGATACCAAGACCAGCATTCTTCCACCAGGAGATTTCCCAGATTTCCCACCCACATAGAGTCTGAAATCTCTCTATAAGGAGTTGTTCCCTACTTCACTGATCAAAGCAACCATCCCCACACTGGCAGCCCAGCTAGAAATAAGGCTGACATGCAGTTTTGCATCTTTAGCCTTGACTTGAGTAGACAAACAAATCTTTCTGAGCACATGGAGGATGATTTTACTCCTTGAATATCGGGAGCATCTATCTGGTTGGTTCACCAGTTATCAGAGATGATTAAATCATCTCTCCAACACGGGTCAGTGCTGATGTGGGGCTGAGGGGTTCTGTCCCCTCTGGTGTAGCAGGAATCTCTGTGCTGCCAAGCAGCCATGAGAACACAGCCAAACCCAGGCTCATGGCCTTGGAACTGCTCCCACGCCAAGAACAACAGTAAATAACCTGCTCTCAAGCAAGAAGCATGAGCATTTCCAAGCTTAGCTGGGGCCTCTTCTCCTTTTTTTTCTTCTTTTTTTCTTTTTGCCTGAGAAAAGTCAAAACACTCTGGGATGCCTTGAAAATACAGAACAGCAAGTGCTGCTGAAGGGGATATTTGCAAGGAGCCCTGCCATGACCTCAGCTTTTAAATCATTTCAATCAGAAGGACTCAGAAGTCATGCCAACGCCAAATTATCCCCGTGCAACACAAGAAAGGAAGCTAATCCCTGCTCCTTGATGATAATTGGCACAATGAGAAACACCTTTCTGACATGATTTAGCTCTGAGCCAAAACCCAGGCTGTCTCGGGAGAAAACCTCTTCGAAGGAGCAGATGATGACAAAGTCTTGAGTGGTGCCTTGCCCAACACGAAACAGAACACCTGGCCTTCCTGGCTCATCCCTGCAGCTGGCCACCAGCCATGGCTCACCTCCCCATGGTTTTGGATACAGGGAGGAATTCCTTCTCCTTTCCAGTGGCCAGACATACTTGATTTTCCAGCTATTCCACCGAGGAAATAATCCCCCAGGTGATTATGTGCTACAAGGGTCTGCACAGTGACTCAGCCCTTGTGGCTTTCAGTGGAGCTGACTTCACAGGAAGATTTTTGGTGGGGGGGAAAAATAATTCTTAATTAACGTGACAGTGAATAGATGTGGTGGTGAAACTCCAGGCAGATGCAGGTTTTACTCCCAGGTGACTTTCCATGCACCTACCCTAATGCCCAGGCCTGAACTGGCTCTTTTTAAGGGAAAAGAAATAACATTTTCCATATAATTCAGAGGGCTGGACTGAAGTTTCGTCACTGGCACCCACAAGATGACAGGTGGAGGTTTCAGCCAGAGTGCTGCCAAGCAATACTGGAGAGAGGATTACAACACAACAGAATCACCTCAACCTCAAAATCTCACTGCTGCTGTTTTTCAGATGGTCTGAGTCTGGAAATACAGAGCTCCTTCAGCACCAGCCCTTTCCAGCTCTGGCCCAAGGTATGGGGCAGGGGAAAGATGCATTTCCACTCCAGTGACTTGATCACCTCTAACCCACTAAACTGGTAAAGAGCAGCAAGACCAGAAGATTTAAAAGGTCCTGGTAAGATCTTGGAATGCTTTTTTCATGGGCAAAAAGCCCCAGGTGCTGATGCAACCCACCACACATGTCACCTGCCCCCAAAGGCAGAGAAAGGGATGCATCTTTAGCCCCAGCATAAGCAATGAGCAGGGGGCACTTGCACAGAAATTTAGAAAACAAAAACCCTACCAAACAACCCACCACACCAAACTTAACTGAATTCTGTTCAGAACCAGTTCTCCTCTGGGAGAGATAAGATGAGAAAGAGCAAATCACTTGTGACAGATGACAAGGTTGGTGGGGAATGCACTAACGGGAAGCACACACACCCCAGGAGGATGAAAGCAATATAAAACCTTATAAAAAAACAACTGCATGTCTCATGTCACTTCACTGTGATTCCTTTTACAAAAGATATATTCATTTAAAGGAAAATCTTGATTTCTGTCATAAGCCCAGTATTACACCAGTGCTGTGAATTGGTATTAAGGATACAGGAGGTCTATGTACACCCACACTTTTATTTGGCCAAGATTTATACAGCCTGGAGAGGAGAAGGCTCCAGGGAGACCTTAGAGTTCCTTCCAGTGCCTAAAGGGCTCCAAGAAAGCTGGAGAGGGACTTAGGACAAGAGCATGGAGCGACAGGACAAGGGTGAATGGCTTCTCACTGACACGGGGCAGGGTTAGATGGGATATTGGGGGAAAATCTGCCCTGTGAGGGTGGTGAGGCCCTGGCACAGGGTGCCCAGAAAAGCTGTGGCTGCCCCATCCTTGGAAGTGTTCAGGGCCAGGCTGGGTGGAGTTCTGAGCACCCTGGGATAGTAGAAAGTGTCCCTGCCCATGGCAGGGGTAGAACCGGATGAGCTTTAAGGTTCCTTCCAACCCAAACCATTCTGTGATTTATTGTCTGTATCCTGTGACACAAACACTCCCAGTACCTGCTCCCAGGGTGTGTAGGCACCCCAGCAAGCTGTGAGATACAAAACTCTATCAAGGAATACTGCATGGGGAAAATTGCACTCCAGCCCTTAGCTGTTTGAAGGACTGATTTAATTTTCAAGATGCAGCCCCCTGCTTTCTAACAGCACATGCTGCTTTTATGAGATGGTCCAGAGGAAAACACCCAGAACACTTATCAGCTGAAACCACAGGTAGCACACAGGGAGGCAGATTAAGGGAGTAACATGTTTTCCACAGGCAGCCGTGCCCCATGCACACATGGAAAGCCCAGGGGACAGTTAACCCTGAGAGCAGCTGTCGGGTTTAGTACTACAGACCCATGGAAAGATTTATCTCTAACTCTCAAACAGGCAGGAGTTTGGTAGGGATTCAAGGAAAACAGTAGTGGATCCCCTTTCATTTAGCATCCTGAGGAAGTCTGGGCAGGGGACAAATTTCAGCATGAAGCAGCCACAGGTAGGAGCTGCTGATTTCTTAAATGAAGCTCAGACCATGGGAGGTCAGGAGCAAGCCTTGCCTGTCAGCCCCTCCATGATAGGTGCAAACCAGCTCAGGGTGCTCAGGAGTCCTGGGACACCAGAAGCAAAAGGATTTTGTGTTATTGGAGTCAGGAGGTGATGGAACCACCTTCCACTCTGGGAATTGGAGTTAAGAGAACATAAACAGCTTTTAAGATAGGTTTTGACCAATTTATGAAAAAAGATCGGAGATACGGACTTCTCCAGCAGCAGAGGACACTGACCCACCCCCATCTCTCAATCCAAACATCCAAACACTTGTGCTACTCACAGCAAAACCTTTTGGGGTTAGATATTTGCTGGACCAGCTGCAAACTGTCATCCTGAACAATTCTCTGCGATCCTCGCTATAACATGTTGCTCATTTTCATTACATCCCAGTTCTCCATCCCTGGGTGTGCCTTACCATCGTGAAATCTGACTCTGCCACTTAATTAATACCATCACTGCAGACTGTGACTGCCTGCCCTGTGCTGAGCACCATCCCCACGCTCTGAGGTATTTGTTGCTGCGACAAGGGAATACAAAGCTTTACACGCAGGAGATGGAAAAGGTTAAAGTCAATATTTTGGCTGGTGGAAATATTTATGGAAAGAACCCGTGAATTAGTGAGCTGTATTCATTCCACTGACATTTCCTAACTGCGTTAACCTTTTATATTTTCTTGTGGTTGGCTCCTGTTTAATATGTTCTAATTATACGAGAACCAGGAAGAAAATGAATGGCTAAGATTAAAGTTAAACAACAGCCATAAGTACTGCAGGACAGATTCCCAGCACCGAGCCTGTAGATTTAAGCCTCTGAGTTCAATGCTGAGCAGATGAGACACATAAGGACATCAGACACATGTGCAGAGCTCATAGTTTCTTGCCCACTCGCTCATTTGAGGGCAGAACTCGTCCCTTTGATGGCACCGTGCTGATGTTTCATTGCGCACGGAGAGAAGCGCATCAGTTCGTTCGAAGAGGGTTCACAGAGGACAAGTAACTTCTGCAAAAATCACCATTTCCTCCAGCGTTCCTACCACGAGAAAGGCAGGAAAGGAAAAAAACTGATTCAAAATGATTCAGTAAGGATGGGCAGATGCTCTCAGAGGCTTCAGCCAGCCCTCAGCACTGATCAGGTAAAACTGGATGCACTGAGTGCAGTGACAGCAATTCCACCCCACACGCGAGCAGACAGTCCCTCAGCAGAGATTCACCAGCACGGCAATATCTGTTACAAAACACACAAGATCAGAATAACTTTCTCCCAGCAGAACCTGACATCACAGGCAAATGCAGACAGTTGCAAAACTCAGCTCCACGTGGGGAAGATGTTTACAATCTGTCCCGGTTCTGTCTGACGCACGGAAATGCCAGATGGCCGCTCCGCCGCTCGCCACCTCAGGAAGGGATGGAGGAGGTTCCTGTGTGCAAGTTGTCCCTTTTAACAGAATGCAGCCAAAGCTGGTGAGCAAGGGAGCACCAGCAATTTGCTGACACGGCCACAAACTCACACAGTTAAAGCTGGCCAGAGGTGACCTGTGGAGCAACTGCACCTCTGCTGGGGAAGTACTTCAGAGGGAGACATTCGACCATCACCTCTGCTTTGGGGGTTAACAATGGCACCACCAGCTCCAGCAGCACTCACACATGGCCAGGGTGCTCTCAGTCTGCAGTCCTGACCCCGCTGCCATGCACACCTTCATGTCAGCTTCCTTTGGCCACTGTGGGATAGAGTGGCTCTGATGGGATTAAGTGTTCTACTTCTCATCGACCAGCCTCCTGCCTCCTCACAGACAAAGGAACAAGGAAAAAGGGCATCATCTTTCACCTCTTTGGCCTGTGTAATGTCCTCCCAGCTCCTTGCTCCCCTCTCTATCCATGGGCCATAGGATTGCTGGATATGCCTAATTGTTGTCTTGTATCACATCTTCCGATACGATGCAGCATCAAAGGAGCTCATGCATGTGGTTACAATTAAATCCATGCTTAAACACTTTGCTGAACCCAGGCATTCATTGAACTGCAACTGTTCCTGAGGTACTGACCATCTTTCCCAATAAGATGCCTCACACCGACAATTTGACCCCAGTTGGCCTTATCTACCCCACTATGATAAAAACAAATATCTGGGAGTAATGATAATAAACGGTGTCACCCTGGTAAAAATTTATTTCTTCGGTGTTTCCAAGAGCAGTACACAACCTTCAAAGAAGGTTGTTGCCATCTCCTGCCATCAACAATGCCAAAAATAAACAGAAATTAAGTTAAAGGGCCACGTTTCAAGAGGTACAAACTCAACCACAGCAAATATTTTGTGTGGATGCGGTATAGTTTAGACTCCAATGTGTTTCCTTATGGTCTATCTACTTCCTCTAAAAATATCAACCATAATCACTCCAGCTAAGCCTAACACAGAATACCAATTCAATAAACATCTCCATTCTGCTGTTGCTTAGGGAGCAAAAGGAATCCTAGTAGGTCTGTAGGGGATTTTTTGAGAGCAAATCTCTCGGCCGATCTGTTAAAAATCCCGGTGTTTCTCTCGCACAGCACTAGCAGAATCTGTTCATAGCCCAGACAGTGCCTGCTTTATTTTCAATAACGCTGATTCCCTCCACTGTGCTTAAAAAAATAAGTTATTTAATATAGTGATCCTCAGTATTTTTTGTGCATCTGGGAAAGCCTCTGCCTCTCGTCACAGTTTGCCCGTTTGTAAAGCTGGTGTCATTAGAGACTCAAAAGGCTTAATGCTTTAACATGCTTTGGGACAAATAGTGTTACATTAGCACAGGTGCAAATAGCTTTCTAATTATTATTAATTTAATAATACAGTGCTGCTGGCACACGCTAATTAGATCCATGTTGTCCTATACGAGGGGAACAACACCAGAAATTTCCACAGCTGTCAGCTGCTGTCTTCTCTCAATTGCTATGGAAAGCAAACAAACCATGAAGGCAATTCATAATTATTACAAACACTCCCTAACCTAAACCACGTTGACATTTCTAAATCAGAGCTGCTTGCTTGCTCTTGTCTGTGGTGTCAGAAAGGGATCAGAGCCAGATGAAGAAGGACAACCAGCTATCAGATAATTTGAGGGCCAAGCAATTAGTTTCATTTTAATGAGCTCTTTTAACATGCAGAAAATGCTTCCCCCTTCACTCTGACCAATCCATCCCACCTCTCCCTCCATCATGTGCACCTTAACGTAAGACAACATTTGGCTTTCAGTATTTTCTGGAGTTTTCCTGCAAGGTAAGTTCTGCCTTGTTTGGAAAAGGCTTTGCCATTGCTATCTGTTGGGATTCCTTCCCCCCAGCTAGAGAAAAGGAAGGAGAGCTGCAGTTTCCCCTGCCTGCTGCTGAGTCCCTCCGGGTTTTTCTCATAAACTCATTCCAAGAACATGGCTTAAGCTCTTAAGTGATATTCAAAGCCCTCAGCATAAGGTTTATGGCTTTCAACGTCTGCTGAGAATATAGTTATAGCTGACAAGTTCTGAGGCAGGTATTTGGATGCTTTTCCACAAATACATCCCTATAAAACAGATCTCAACTCTGACATTGACCAAGTCTTAATTTAAAGTGGTTTAGTAGAAGCAGCTGACAGATGAAAAAAAAGGTCTACATGCAGAGAAAAGCCTACCGGGCTGAATCTGCAGCTGAATGCCTCTCTGGCAGAACCAGGACACTCTGACTCTCCTTTGAACTGTGTATCACTCACCAATTTTGACTTTTTAAATTTAAATTGCCAGTTCTACCATAAAAGAGAGGAAATCCCTGTTTGCTATTTCTCTTGTATTATGGTTTCCTTTAGATTTCATTACAATAATTTGGGTTTTGATTTGAGGCACTTCCTGAATGAATTCTTTGTCTTCTCTGAAAGCCCCCAGAGCACAGTCAGGGCTGACGAGCTCGGGGTGTGGGGACCAAGAGGCTTTCCCAGGGGACCTGCATCCCCCCTGCATGTTGTGTCCTTGATGGATGGACATGGCTTGTGCAGGGGGCTGCAGAGAGAGGAGGCCCATGCCAGTCTCAAAGTTGGGGTGACCCAGTTTGTCATCCCCATCCAAGGGCACTGCAGAGGACTCCTCAATTTCAGCAGCATGAGAGGCAGGAATGGAACCAGAGCAAGGTACCCCAAGAGAAATAAAATCCAAGCCAGGACTGTGTTTGCTCACACACTCCCAACCCTCCCTTCTGCAGAGACCTGCAAAAGAAGATCAAGCTCACTTAGAACCTTTTTGGCTAAAGCGTAATTCTAAACCCCAGGTAGTGCACTCTGACTTCCAACAAGATATTCATGGTCTACAAACCATCATTGAATTATGACAGCAAGGGTCATAGAATGGTTTGGGTTGGAAAGGACCTTAAAAATCATCTCATTCCACCCCCCTGCCATGGGCAGAGACACCTTCCACTAGATCAAGTCTCTGAGAGCTCCATCCAACCTGGCTTTTTAGATGCAATAAATTATTCCAAAGTCAGACACACTTTATACCAAGGTTCTCTAAGAAAAGGCGAGAAGCACCAGAGCCCTTTTGCATGGAGAGTAAGGGAGCCTCCCAGTCTTGAAGAGGTGGGAATGCCAGCCTGGAAGTCATTGATGGAAACTTTCCCTGGAGTCAGGGCAAAAATTTATTGGCATTTTCCAATCAGCACATAACCCTTAGGTGTCCTGCACACTGCCAATTGTGCATGCTGAAAAGCAAAATAAACGGCCTCGTTCAGAAGCTTTCCTTTCTTTTATACTGCATTGGGAAGTCTGAAACATCGTGTTCAAGACCTCCCATGAGTGTGAGGTATGCTGAGAAAGAGCATTTCTTCCCCACAAGCTGATTGCCACTTTGAACCAAAAACAAAATGTAACACACTTTACCTAGGAAATCGGATATGGACACTCTGCTCACACTTTTACTGAGTCTCCACACGACCATATAAGCTTGACTTTCTAGCCAAGACCAGGTGGGAAAGTCCTGCTATTAAAACACTGACAGGAAGCTGTGGGGTCATTCAACAACCCTACCCCCAAATAAAAGCTCCTCTTCCACTGACATGTAGCTGAGGGCTCTTGCTTGTCTTTCCCAACCACAAAACTGGCCTCGATGTTAATTTGAAATGGAAAATGTACCCAAATGTGACGACAGTCTATTAAAAAATAAAATAACCTTAATGTAGTAAACTCTTTCTGAGTACAAGAACCGCATGGTATAAACACTGTGGGCACTCATAAACCTTCTGTTGGTTTTAACAGCTTTTCTTCCAGCCTAGTTTAGCCTCAGAAAAGGGGTTTTTTTTTTAGTTCATTGTGATCACAGTGAAACGTCTTCCTTTAACTGTTACAAAAATTAAAAATAAAAAACCTAAAAAGCATATCTGGATTATGTATCTTATAACATTCCTTCAAAAACTCTCCTTACCCAAGCTGATGTGGTGCCTTTGGGAGCCCAAAATCTTCCCCTCCAGCCTTTGCATGAGCCAGGGCTCATCTCCAACCGTGCTCCAGGTGCTGTCCTGCATCCTGGGAGATAAGGTGGGAAAGAGCTGAAGCCATCACTGCTGCAGCTCCCACAAGCCTGGAGGCAGCAGGCAGTGCCTCTAGACTGGTCCTGGGGAGAAGGTGGTGATGTCCCTCAACAAAATTTGTTTCAGACCTGTATGTCCA
This sequence comes from Dicrurus megarhynchus, assembly GCA_013399195.1. Classification (NCBI taxonomy): domain Eukaryota; kingdom Metazoa; phylum Chordata; class Aves; order Passeriformes; family Dicruridae; genus Dicrurus; species Dicrurus megarhynchus. The sequence goes on along the minus strand of VXAD01002541.1, from coordinate 11,514 downwards.
GTCTCAACGTTGATTTTTCTTTACCTGCCATAGGGCGGAGTCAAAAATTCACAGCACACAGAAATGTTGCTGAGATTTTTAACCCTGGATTAGAAATTGGCAACAAATAAAGTTCAGCCACAGGTTATTGGACTGGAGGATTTAGATCTTCTGTTTAAACCACGGATATTTATTACTGGAACATAACTGGTACAGAAGAGCCCCTTCATTTCAGTGTTTCACATCACCTGCTCGTACTGGGCCAAACAATCCTTCTTAAATCAAAATATGGCAGGAGTGAAAGGGAGAGGAATGATGCTGAGCAACATTCTCCTGTCAGGGATGGATCATTTTGGGATAAGGTAATTAATCAGCCACAGTCTAAATGGCTTCTGTCTTAAATGGCTTTCTGTCTTCTCCTCCTGACATATTCTCAGTGGGTCAGAAATGCCAGTGCAATATTATCATTCTGTCTTTGCATTTGAAATGCCAGCTACCATGTTGATGAAACAGACCTTTATTGAACTTCAAAGGCCCATAATTACATATCCTTTCCTTGAGCTTTGATATTTTAATATTCAGCTGGTGAAATTATTATCTATTCCAGCCACAAAGCGTTTATTTATTTTGCTAGCTTTATCTCTGTTATTTCTGCGGTGGTAAGAGGCTGGGGAAGAAGCCCCCCTGCTTATTGGCAGCAGCAGAAAGTGGGAATTGAATGTACCAGGACTTTTATCTCCAGCAGCTGAAGAACGAAGCGTTTGAACTCCTCCTTGAGCCCTCAGAAACCTCTCCCCGCAGCCAGTTCCTCTCATTTATGCTTTTCAAGAGCCAGCCAGATTTCTTTATATAGGTTTCCCTGTGCCATGAGGGAGCACAGGAGTCGAGGAGACACCAGTCAGCACGAACGATGGCATGAATTTTTCATCTGAAAAAGGCACTCTGTTTCTCTGGAAGCTGCAAAAAGAAATTTCTGCTGGCGTTTCCTCAGCTCCAGCCTCACCAAGGCGGAAGAGCGTGCAGCAGGGGCAAAGATATTTTATGTATACATCCAGCCCAAACATAAACACACACAGGTAGAGCACAGCTCCCTTGCTGGCTGACAAAACAAGGTGGTGTTTCATGGCTCTGCATCCCTCCCTCGCCAGAGAAAGCCCCTGTGAATATTTTGTGCCCTTCTTCTCGGGTGTCTCAGCAACAGGACTGAGCTGCAAAACTCAGAGCAAAACCTGGATTTTCCAAGCTCAGCTCGCAGACCTGGCCCAAACCTCCAACAAAACGGAGTGAAAAGTGCATTTACATCACCGAGAGATTTCAAAATTTGGTAACCCCCCGATGTTTTCGGAGCTCTGTGCACCTCAGTGAGACAGAGCAGTAGCCAGGAGGTGCTGGAAATCACACCGGAATGATGTTATCGAGGTATTGCAGAGCCTTTTCTAAACTAAATCCCCTCAGATACGCCCGGATCTCTCTCCTGGTGAAAAAGGATGATGGTTGATCCTGTGCAGGCATTTCTCAGGAGTCCTCACAAGCCTTCCCTCTCTCCATTGGGTCATTTCCAAACAACCCTGAAATCAAACCTGTGTGAGATGAGCCCAACATCAGCATATGGCTTTCATCAGGTGATTCCCATGCTCTTCAGGAACGTGACTTAATTGCCCTTCGCAGCAGCCCCTGACGGGATTCAGCGGCTTTTGCTCTGCCTTGATGAGCTGGAAACTGAGAAAAAGAGTCTCTGTCACCTTTCCAAACTTGTGATGTGAAACAGCAGAAGTGATAGAAATGCCATTGAGAGGTCTGAGCTCCTTGTCTCACACTTCCTGGGACAGGCTTCCCAAAATCCAGCTCCATTAAAAAAGCATTTCCCCACAAGGGAGACAGGAAAAGCTAGCCAGTTGGAGTAGGACATGAACGTCAAGATGTTCCATAAAATTGCAATTCCTCCCTTAAAAAAAAAAAAGAGAGAAAATAAATTTAAAATGAAATGATGGATGTTTACCATGGGTTTTCCCAGCACTTAAGCTGAAGAAGTTCTTGCTGCAACATATGGGGTGGGTGTTCAGGCCAGAAACCCTTCTCCTTCAGCCCTGGGAGCCCAGCCTGATGAAAACGGGGAGGTATTGAGGAAGAGGTTGGAAGACTCTTGGAGAGATGCCTGTTTCATACATCCAGCCTCACGCTGGCTCTGCATGAGGCTGAGTTTGACACCTCTGGACATCTCCTGAGAGCGTTCAAACCTGCACCAGGGAACGCAGGTGAACGTGGACATGTCCCCTTCCTGCAGAGCTGTGTTGCCCTCACAGGGAACCTTCCAGAAGCAGAGGCAGATAGCCAGGAGCTGCTCCCTGAGCAGCAGACAGGGCTCGTGGTGCACAGCCCAGTGACAGGAGTCATCCAAGTCCAGACTATTTCATGCCCCAAACCTCGGCCTCACACCTTCAAACCCCCCCTAACATCTCATTTTTCTTTTTTTCTTTTGCCGTCGTTTACCCAGCATTTCCCAGATTTTGGGGAGCATATTCCTGGAGCCCGCTGTCTCTTTCCAGGATTAAGTTGTTTATCTTCTCACATGGGCCTTTGGGAAAGCTATGATCCTGTTTATGTCACGGTCAGTGTTACCATATTCCAGAAACATTAATGCCTGGGGAAAAAAAAAAAAAAAAAAGGCACCATCTGGGAGATTGGGGACATTATTGAAGCTGAGAGGCCACCAGGAGCCAAAGCTCCTCTTCATTGAGCAATGGCTTGGCTTGGTTCTCCAGCTCCCAGGGATGCTCGGCACAGGAAAGGCACAAAATCCTCTTAAAGCCAAATTGGGTAATTACGTATTTACCAGGAACTGGGGAAGAAGGAACGGGCAGAACCTCATAAGGCACATTCTTTTTTGCCAATGAAAGAACACGGTTTCTAGCAGTACTACAAAATCTTGGGGGGGTTTATTTGCAAATTTTCATACAAAAATGACTTTGTATTCGGAAATGTTAACGGCTGAATCTCAGCCCCTGAAAAGATGCAAAGGAAATGGAAATCTAAACGAGTAGCATATTCCATCCCCTTGGCTCCACCAAGGAAAATATTTGGCTTCCACTTACAGCTACCCCAATCAAAAAGAAGTTTGGGTTGCAGGAATGTAAGTCAAAGTGAATGTTAAATTTACATTAGGCATTTGTTAATTAGCCAGCAAATGAATCACCCCCGTGGACTGGCATGGCCCACACAATTTTAAAGCAGACACTGTTGTGTCAAGTTTAACTGTTGCCCTGGAGTTGACTAAGCAGAAACATTCCAAAATTGAGTTACTAATAAGATTTTCTTGTATTATTAAAAACATCATGATTAAAATACCACGGTGGATATTTACAGGCAGGGAAGTAGGAGGGAGACTCAGTAGGTGTTTATTAAATCCATTTCCACATATACCTCCAGCCTGAGTGTGCTCTCCCTTCCCCTGCAAGCAAAAACCCTCTTTTACCTGGCATTTATCCCTGTGGGTACCTCTGGCTATTGCAGCCTTGATTTGTTGGCTTAATCAGTATTCAGGTTAAACACTAATTTCTTTTAGCAGGCAGGAGCTCTCTCACCCTTCTCGGTGCGTCGTGCGAGCACGTTAAGGGACCAAAATACTTTCCTGGGCTGTTTAAGGAACATTTCTGAGGCTGTGTCTCAGTGGGGACTGGAATAATGCTCGGAGCTGGTGGGGTGGTAGCATACACAAATCTTGGCTACTCAGTCTTCCTCTTCCTCCTGAAGTTGCTGACACCTCAGAAATGGCTTTGGTAGGTGTAGGACTAAGGAGCCACTATGGCCTCAGTTCCTGATCCCACACGGCTCCTGCGCTGGGCTTTCTCCCCAGAGAACAGCCAAACAACCCAAATAAAGCTCTCGAGGATCTGGCTTTTCTACTGACACTGGGACCCTGGTAAACTTTCTTGTACACCAACATCTGAGACTCAAGTGCCCCAAGACCTTCAGAAAAGGATATCACTCTTTTTTTTTTTTTTTTTTCACTTCCTTTGAGCTTAGGCCAAAAGCCAAAGTCATAAATGGAAACAGTTATTCTGGGCTCAATATCACCTTTTGTGCAATGACAAAAATAATGTGTTGTTGAACTGTTTGGCACGGCTGCCCCAGCATGTGACAAGAAGCTAATTGCTTTTGAAGCCAAATCCACTCGAGAAAACAAGAATCCAACTTATAGCAACTCATATTTTGCCAGTTTTTCTGCTCCAAACGCATATTCTCTTCCGTTTTTCCTCTCTCTCGTGACATCCTTTCCTTTTTTTTTTCAAGCACTAGTGCACAGTTTGCAGCTGAACTTGCAGAGAGCCTCTGCTGCCCCTCTCTCAGCCTTGCTCAACCCGTGATAACCAAATCCGTCCTGCAGAGCTGAGCTCTTTTTCCACCATCACACAGTACATTAATTCACTCAACACATTTGTTTGCAGCTGTCTTCCATCACCAACCCCACACCCAGCTGGCTCCTCAGAGCAGGGGGAGAACTTAATTTTCCACTAATGAAGGTATAAGGCAGGTAATTTTTTTCGTCCTTTGCTCCCCCCTCACAGAAAATTTTGCTTTATTTTACTGGGAAAACAAAAAGTGCAATGAAATGCTTGAGCTGCTGGTTTTGGTCATAAGGTGGGTGAGCAAGTCTGAGCCTCTTCAGGGAAGGAGCAGATTTCAGATTTTTAAGCAAGTTTAGCCAAATCAAACAGTGTCTTCATAACACAGGCTGGTCATTCCTGCAAATGTGTGGTTCTTCTGGGGAAGGCACAGCTATGGATTTATCATGAGTTATTATGTGGCTTCTTCTACTACTCCCCCCAAACCATTCCCTTGTTTGCTTTCACATATAAATGCTGAAGAAAAACAACAACATCAACAACCACAAAACAAACCGAAACAAAACCCCAACAAATGAACCATCAGCAAAATCTGGGACTCGGAGGTTTGTAAAAAGATTTGCTTTAAGAGATTTCTCCAAATCTGAGGCTGCAAACACAGCGTGGGGTTTTCTGTCCCATGAAATTTGCTTTGCACCTGATATTAGGGAGGCGTTTTCCTTTTTTCTCCCTCACTCTTCAGCTCTTAGTTCTAATGTCAAACACAGGCAGCAGCTTGGAAGCTTTTTCCAAATGAAAATGCCAGAAGAGTCCTGGTTTTCCAGTCAGCCTGCCAACTCCAGCAATCATTAATTTTATGTGCTAATTTTAAAGTTGATTAGTTTTGTGTCTCTGACTTCAAAGGCAACTCCAGTGTAAAACCTAAATCCACTTAAAAAGGTAGAAATAATTTTGTAAAAATGTCTTTCTTGCAAAAAATTCCGTTATTTTTATTTCAAGGAGCACAAGTTTCCTTCCTATAGCCTGTATAAATGTTGCTGAAGACCTCCATACCACATATTTGGTTTATTCCAAAGAAGTCTTAAAAAATTTTAGAAGAGTTAAATAAATCAGACTCAAAGTGTTCTCATTCGTTCCACTGGTGGCACTGTGGATGTTGTTAGTGAAGTGTGCATGTAACATATGTGCAGACCAATTATGTTTTGCAGTTACAAAACGCTATTCATTAGATTAAATAAAATGACAGAGATTTTGGTCTGGTTCTGCCCTCAGATATTACACAGTCACTTGACTGGAGTACAATTTTGACTGTTTTCCCAGCTCATCAGCACATTAAAACCAGCTGTGGCTCTCAATAAATTGTTTCAGCAGAACCCACTGAAAATATCCGTATTTTCCTTCCTCCCAGCCCAACAAATGAAACACAAGGGGTCATTATGGTAATTTTAATTATGATTTGGTAGGGATGGCCTTCACTGAAATCTGTAGTTCCATAAACAACATGCTTCTTCTGTCATATTAGATTTCTTTATTTCAATTGTAAAGTCACAAAACCATGTGCTTCCTATTTTAGCTCCTGGACCCTCTGCTAAATTTATACACATGAAGGAGTGATAGCACAGGGAGAGCAGCAGCCAGGAGTGTCCAGGGCTTTATTCCTGCTTGTGAAAAGATGTTTATTCATTCTGCAAACAACAAAAAGAGAAAAGAAAAGAATAGAAAAAAAAAAAATCCAACAAAAATGGAGGGGGGTTAAAAATAAAAGAAGAAAACCAAAGCAGAACTCAACAAACTGGGAGCAAAGTGAGGGGGGTGCAAAGGCAGAGCCCCAGAGTGACAGAGGTTTGTAAACGTATAACAACTGCCTGAGCTGCGAGCTCGTACACTGCTCCAAAGTGAAACCAGCTGCCAGCGCCTGGCTCGCTCTGGGACACGTCAGAGAAAAGTTCCCCAGCGCTGCAAACAATTACAAAAAAAAGTTCTTATTTGTCCCATTTTATCAGAGGCTCTAGGCTGGAGGAGACAAAAGAGAGGAAAAGAGAAATTTGGAGGGAAATGAGAACAAAATAGTTCAAGAGGAGATTCGCTCAGGTTTGGTCTCACTGGGGTTGTCCAAGAAGAGGTTTCCATATCCCACTCCCACATCGCTCCGCTAGGGAAAATCCAAGTGCCTCCTAAATCTGCAGTAGCATTTAGGTTGTGTTTTAACAGAGCCCTTAAGCAAGTGGCTAATTTTAAGCACCTGATTTATTCTATTCACTGCAAGCTGAGTGTGCCAGCGGGTGATGCAAAATGCAGATAAACACTGATCTGACTTTACTCAACAACTCAAACAATTCAGTGCACATAACATAAAGATGTCATTGTACCAGTTTATTGTTTCTGCCACGTGTTTCAGCATCCTGGACACAACCAAGCACTTAAAGTGCTGCTGGAAGAGGCATTTCCCACTAGGGGAACACTGGAAGAACATATTGACAAACAATTGTCTTGAACAAAGCCCAAGCGTTCCCTTTGACAATGTGCATTGCATTTGTAAGATGAATTTTGGCTGGGAAAGGGGCATTCTGGCTGGAAAAGGGGCATTTTGGCCAGGAATTAAGTATATATGTGGAGGAAATGTTTCTCTGGAAACCCGAGGAGCTGGGTTTGCACTGAGGAGCTCACACCGTTGGCTCCACCTCATCCTGATTCCATATAATTCCACACAAACAGTTTAATTCTCTCATCACAGACTGGAAGTTGTATAATGAGGGAGACATTTGCATCTGCCCCACCGTGAAGTGTCACTTGGGATAATGAATTTCATGTTTGTTGCAGGAAGAGTTTATGGGACCAAATTTAAGTTTGGGAAACATCTCAAAATGCCAAATTTCTCGGGGGGCAAAGAAGTTTGTGAAAATCAAAACCAGGAATGAACCAAAGCAGTGGAAATTCCAGTTGAAATTGTTAGACTGGTTCCCTGCCTTTTGTTGACAGTGGGATTTTGGAAAAGAACAATTAGTGTAATAGCTTCTGGGAGCTACTGAGCCAGAAACTGGGAAAAAATGGAAACCAAGAGAAACAGCTGAAATATCTTCTCATTCCCATTTAGATTGTGGTTGGAGCAGCTGAATGGCTGTTTTTTCTGGTCCGCTTGTGTAACTGAAAACTGGGGAGGGGAGGAATTGTCCCAAGTCAACCTCATGGAACAAAGGGGGAAAACCGTGGGACAAAGAGAAAAAGAGAGAAAAAAAGAAAGATTTTCTTTGGAGAACTGAGAAGCATGCAGCTTTTTCTGCTGCGATGAATCAATGGCTTTGCTCAGCCCAAAATTAGATTATATTTTCTTTACAGACTGTTTTTAGAGGGGAGACAGGAAAGATACACTTGGTCATATTAGGAAAATTGAAGGATATTCCAGGAAAAAAAACAAAAACAAACAAAAAGTTTGGATCGAAAAGCAGATTTTTCAGAGTATTTTTGTAAGAGATGTAGAGATGTTTCAAATAAAAAAGAAGAGAAAGCTTTCTGATTCAAACTTGTTGAAATTCAGCTGCTATTTTTTTTTTTTTTTTTACAATTCTGTTTTCACAGAGTAAAAAGGAAGGTGTTTGACATAAATTTGCAAAACAACCAAATCAACCATAAATTAACCTTTTATGAAGGGAAGAAAGGAGAAAGCACCATATCATGCTTGGGGTACAGGGTGGGATCTGAGCCCCAGCACATCGTGGCAGAACCTCTGTGTCCAGATCCTTCCTGGAGCCAGGATCAGCCCCAAGGCTGAGACCCACTTCCACCTGCAAGTGTGGGATCCAAGATCTGTGCCAGCAGGAGCACAATGCCACCAGCCCAAGGCAGGAGAAAGTAAACACGCATGGGAAGCTGCAGGTGGTGAGAAATGTAGGATTTGCAGGGTGGGGATGAGACCTGAGTGAGATCAGTCACTGGAACCTTCCAAAGAGCCAGGAGAGGAAAGGCAGACACAAACCCATTCCAGCAAGCCAGGTGCTGGTGCCATGAAGCCAAGAAATGACAACATCCACCTCTGAAAGCAAGGAGATTTGTCACCTGCTAAGTTGACAGATGCCTGCACTCCTATTTTGGGCACCCAGGCATATTTAAACTATAAAACCCTTCTAGACCATCCTGGCTCCAAGGGTATTGCTCAAAAAGTGGTTTGGGATTGGGCTGTGTCTTTCTAGTACTGGTTCCCTATAGGAGAGGATTGTCCTGTTGTGGGGTCAGGGATCCAAAAGAAATCAGAGTTTAATCTAGACTAGTTGTAATCAATGTTCATGAGAGTAGAATATGGCCAAGAAGGACTCGCAGTCTGAGTCCTTGATGCCCTCATCCCTTGGGAGATCGGTTTAGCACCATCCCAAGCGTCCCTGTAGCCCCATGGAAAGGCTGGGAGCACAGCAGAAGGTTCACCATCCCCACAACATTTCACCCCAGAAGTCTTTTACAACCTCCTCCAAGATGATGCCCGTGTGCCTTGGACCCACACACCTGCACTTTATTGTAGGGCTAAGACTCCCCTATGACCTGAGGGGCTTTCATACACAGACCCCATGGGAGCTGGTAGCTTGGTGTCAGGCCGGTAAAGAGCTTAATTCCAAAGAAAAATGGTGCCTAAATTCCCTTAAAAAAAGCTGAAGTTGCTTGAACAAGTTCCAAAAGCCCCATTGGTGCATTGTTGATCAAGCAGAAGAACTTATTCACAGCACCAATGCGGGCAGTGCTGGAAAAACAGGAGAGGGCAGAGTTTTCCCCTCTGCAGAAAACCCAGCTGGCTTCAGGGGCACTAAAAATATCTTTCGTGGCACGAGGAGAGGAATCCAGATCTAATCCCTTGCTCCTGACTAAAAGGCATTACATTATAACATGCTTTCACATGGTGGTTCCCACGAGCTGCTAAAATTGTCCTGGATAACAGCACCAGTGAGGGTCCACAGGTGACACCAGGGACACGGCGGTGGGGCCACCCCTCCCTGCAGCTGCTCCTGTCCCCGATCCCAGCCTCAGGACACCTGTAACTTCAGCCCTCGTTGCTTCAAAGAGGGACTTTTCACAGTGGAGAAGAGCCAAAGCAGGACCTTCCCAGTGCTAACAAATAGAGAATTCAGCCCTCTCTGGTTCTCACGGCGGGGTCAGACACAGCTGCGCTCAGCCTGGATCTTGGGCCAAGGGCTTTAAAGCTGTTTGGAAATATTGGCCTTCCTGCATCTTTGAAAACGTTGTCAAGGCATTCTGTAAAACAGCTGAAAAGATTTATTAAATTCAGCAGAAAGCTCCAGAATTTCAAACAGGGCTATTTCATGTGCATTAAATGGTTCTGTCACTGATTTTCCCTGCACTCCATCCCAGCTGACAGCACCAAGGTCTAACATGAGGAGATGCCTTTACTGGCTGCACTGAAATCTCCCACCAAATCATCCATTGCTGATTCAGTTGTACATTTATTCCTCCTTACATGCCTAAGACACAAACCCCAGCCAACCATCCTGATTGCCCAGCTGTCGTATGAGGCCATCCCTTAACAATTGTGACATCACCATCTGGTGAAGCCCAAACGGAGGCAAAGTCACTCACCCAGGACCGATTTTCTTCTTTTGTGTGGAAGAGGGAGAGAGAGAAATCACAGGTGCCTTCCAAAACTGAGCAGTGGTGGTGGAGGAGGCAGGGAAGGGGTCCATGGGTTGAGGAGTAAGGGATGAGGTTGTTCCCACTCCCTGCTTCAACGCCCTGCCAGGAACAGCTGGTGCTGTGCTTGGGAACCTCACCCTTGAAGCAGCTTCTCACCCCCTCTCCCCAGCTGTGCAGAGGGTCAGATATGGACCCCCAGCTGGTGCAGAACTGGTTGTGCCAAACCAGGAAATGTCCCAAATGCTTGGCTACACACTCCCCATTATATTTGCCCCACCTCAGCGCTGTGGGATCTCTGCCCTTTGGCAGGAAGTTGTGCTGGGGGGCTGTGAGCCACCAGCCTTCTCCAGCCACATGCACAGGAGAGGAGTCCTTGCTCTGACTCTCAGAAGGCCAAAAACCAACGAGGCCAAAGACTGAAGGTGCAAAATACATACACAGAGCTCCCCCTGCCCCAACAGGAATTGAAGGCAGATTCCTACAACTGCAAAACAAGGGGATCTAAGTTGCACAGAGAGCTTGAGAGCCAGGGTTATAAAACAAAATTAAGCATTAAATATTCTTAACAAAGGCAATCTGGGCTCACTGTGTTCTGTTTTTGTTATGTTTTCCCCCTGTTTTATGCTGCCTTAACCTTTGGTTGTTGCTGTTGGAATGCTCTTTGCGCTGTTCCACTTGTCATTCTTCTTATTTTTATTAGAGACACTTTGGCAGAAGACTTATCAAAATGCGCTGAGCTTGTCAACAAACGTCATTAGCAACGAGTCGAGGCAGACAGTGTAAGCAGGGAAAGGGCATGGGAAAATATGCAGTATAAAATAATTTTATATCTCCAAGAAATGCAGCAGAATAATAATGGCAAAAGCCTCACTGTAAATTATTTGTGCTGTTCTAGGCGTAAATTCCCACTGTTAAGTGATTTCTAGTCAGGTTTCAAGGGATCAGATGCTCTTCTGGTAGAAAATGCTGTGGCTTCCTCGAAATGAAGGGCCTGGCCACTCTTTGTGCAATGTAATCAGGTTGAGACATACACCCCACACTGGATAACTTTAAAATCTCAGATGACAAATTATGGACTAGGTCTCCTTCTGTGGAAATCAAAATCAGTCCACTGGCAAAAGCACAGCTATACCAACCTATGCCAGAATCATGCTTTCTTCTGGGCTAGTATTACACCCTGCTACGTCCAAGACACCCACACATCCAGCACCGTGCTGGGGTTCAATCTCAACATGCCAAGCTGTTCGTTCCAGGGCTAAAAATCTGCCCTGCTCTCAATCCCCTGCTTTGAAGTTGCCTCAAAGACATTTGCTTACTTAAGCACATGCAAGAGAAGGTGAAGTCTGACCCCACCATCCACGGGTGGTGTCCACTTTCATAAGGGTATGAGAAGAAAAAATAAATCACTGCAAAATGAAGGTAAGCGAAGCCGTACGTTGTGCTTACCCGAATCAGGCCTGGGGTTATGCTGCAGGTTGCACTGGGCTCTACAAGAAGGGCTGGAATTCAGTAGGCTGAGGTTAATCAAAATAAATCATAAGGTCAATGGTAAGGTGACAGC
>VXAD01002539.1:224520-241581 GCA_013399195.1 Dicrurus megarhynchus | reverse complement strand
CGGCAGAGATTTTAACAGAACAGGATGATGTCCACCTATACCACCTATATATCCCAGTTACCTCTGCATATTGAGCAGTAAGACAGACCTTTTGGTGCAAGAGCCATGCAAAACTGTGATGGGAGTTATTTCATTCGCAGTGAGCAATGCAGAGTTATCTGTGCAAGACACACCACTAATATCAGTTGTCCTTCTCTCTTGCTAGTCAAATATACATTTGTGTGTCACCCACAAAAATGCTGGAAGATAGTGCCTTCACAATGACATGGTATTTCCATAAGCTGTGTTTCTCTTCTCATAATGTACAGTGGTACATTGCATTACACTTTTCCCCAATATTTACCTTCCATAACAGGTTCAATTTTAAGGTTAATGAAAATTACATGAAGAATTTTATAGACCCTGATTGTCTCAGAGGGACAAAATTAAAAAAGATATTTTGATCATTGTGAAAGTAATATGAAAGTATTCAAAGTTATAGTTCAAAGTCCTTTTTCAAACTTAGTCTCACTGTAGTTCTGCTTAATGGATAATTAAAATTTAAACCTTTTGCAATTGGAGGTATATGCCTGCACTTCACTCATTCAAAAGTAATATTGACTTTGAAACTCTAGTAATAATCAGTCACATGTTTGAATTGCCTTGTAAAAATAATAGTTGTTCTACCTTTAGAGTGGTGCAAAATGTTATATGTATGTCCTGCCAAATCATAATTTTTTATATCAAACTTGGTCAGTCTGAAGTAAACAGACTTCTCTCAGTACTCTTTCCAGAGCTTTAAATGTAATTTAAACAAAATAATGCAATATAATTAATGGCAGTTAATTAAATGGATTTTTGGTGATAAGATTTGGAGGTGGAAAATTGGAACAGTTGCCCAGGTAAATTTTCTCTTTTCTGTTGTTGGTTGGTTGGGCTTTTTGTTTTGATTGGCTTTTGTGGGTTTGTTGTTGCTCTTGTTGTTGTTGTTTTGGGGTTTTTTTGTTTCTTCTTTTGGGGTTTCATTTTTGTTTTTTTAACAAAACCATACATGTGTTGAGAAATACGTGATTGTCAATTTGCTGTGTTTGCTTTTCCACATGCTTCATTTACATCAGTTGATATCTGGTTTCCATTGAATCTTAACTGAGAGAGACTCCAACACAAGTCTCACACACCTTTATATATCCTCAGTGTATATGTTTCCTTTTAAAATTTACTTAAGGAATGCACAGAAAAAGTCCTGTCTTCCACTAGCAACAGTTAACATCTCATTTATCTGTTTGTTACCAGTGCAAAATACAAAGAGGACTTTGAAATTCTCTGGTACTGCTGTAGCATTTGCTTTCTTATCCTTAAATTTTGTAATACCTGTGTTTGTATAGCTGGGCTCATGATAAACAGCTGACATGAACGTACAGAAATAGGGATAAAAAACTTCTAGCTTGTGAGAGCCTTATATGATTTCAAGGTTTTACTGAGTATCTTGATCTACCTTAAATTGGCCCTGCCAGCACAGTTGGAGTGGTGCTGGGTGCTGGTAAAAGCACAGGATGCATGGATATGAGCTTGTTGTCTGGGCTCATTTTTCTTAAGAAAAAAAAAAAGGAGTTAAGTTACCTTTATTGAACTGTTATGATAGCAGAACAGAATGTTATAGTAACCTCCATTTTTTTCTGCTGATTATTTTCATAGTATAGTTTCCCATTTCTTAGTCATTTAAGGGTTGCATGTAAATTATGAGCAGTCAGACAACATTAAGTATAATGTATTTTATGACCATATGTAAATATATATAATGAACATATGGTGTTACTTTGATTTATCGAACTGTGATTAAATATTAAACTTTTATAGCTTCATCCTCTATGCAGCAAAAATTCTATATCATATTCTATGTATGTTGCTCTGTAATTTCAGATAAGAAATATTATGAAGTGTGTAATTTTGCTGTTGAAAAATTGTCAGCAAAACTAATCAAAGTATTCCAAGATATAACAGAATAACTTGTTCTTTTTTTGTATTAACAATTATAATAAAACCTGATCCCCAAACAGAAAGAAAAGTTAGACATAATTTCTGTGTTCTAAATCTTTCACTACCTACAATTTGTATTCCATACCTATAAATTCAGTAAAAGCTGTGAATAACTCTTCCCCAAAATTAGAAACCTGGTGCAATTGGTACTCTTCAGAGGAGGCAAAACCTTTAATATAAAAGAACTATTTCCTATAAAATCTAGACAACTCTTCCTGGATTTACAGTTTGGAATACACGTACCTTCCTTGATGATGCTTATCTTAGAAAAGGTAAGCTGAAAGGTATGATTTCTGATCCCCGTTTTCACTTCATAGCCAGCAAAAAAAAGTAGAATAACTGTAAAGTTAAATTGTCTTGGATTCAATCGAGAACTAGGCTTGGCTTCAATCTGGTTTTAATTTTGCCCACATTTAATGGAAAGGAAAAGGATAAAATGGAGTTTGATGGGTTACATGTGTAAGATTTGTTGTCTGTGAGATATAGTAAAATAGGTCATGAAGAGAAGGAAGAATAGAGGACAGTCTGCTAACATGCGTTTATATGCCCCAATATTCCATGTCAGAACTATATATATTTTAGACACTTTGAATGCTTCCTTCCAATTGCTTGATGATGGCAGAAAATATTATATACTGAGAAATCATACTTATTATGGCTCGTATTTAGTATGATTAGAGATACATACATATGTCTCTTGGTATGGGCTCCTACATGGCTTCACAGGGTATTGACACACTACAGTACAAGAGTATTTGCAGTTGTTCATATAGGAGAAAACACACTGTTACAGACTATTTTAGTATAAATATTGACTGTAAAGAAAATTAGGAAAATTACTAAATTCAAATTCATAGAGCATCAGAGTTCAGACTTATGTTCTGCAGGCTATAGAAACAAATAAATATTAGATAATGTTCTAATATATCTATTAGATAGTTAGTTATTTCCATAAGTGCTTTCAATAATCATTAAAACACTAAGAGAACAACCAAAACAAACTGTTTCTAATGAAAGCCTAGAACCATTAAATGAATAATATATGTCACTGGAATTTTTTTACTTGTGTTATAAATGAAACGAGCTGATGCCTATAATAAAAATTAGAACAAATTTATTGATAGGAAATTTGGCAGAGTTTTAGGATAAAAAGCCACAATGCAGGGAAATCAGCTCTGAGCCCGGGGTCGGCAGCTGCNCGAATTAAGCATATATATATAACACTTGTATGTTTTCCTATGTCTATATGTCTGTTAACAAGGTAGAAAAATTAACATAGATGTAGATGAAAGTCTCCAGAAAAACACAAAAAACTCCATGAATATTGACAGCTCTGGCTGCTGATGTGCTATGAGTTTTAGAAATTGACTGTATGGAAGGGAAGAGAGGTAGTATAGCACAGACATTGAAAAGATAAGAGTACTAGATATTTAAGGAAAAGGAAATAATTTGGGGATAAAGACTTGGCATTCTCCAAAAGGCCAACTGTACTTTTTTTTCAAAGCAGGAGTCTTGTTTGCATTTCACAAGTCTGTGGAATTTTCCAGATTATGCAACAATATGTTAAGTTATTGTTATTACAATGTGTCTAGCAGTTGGAGAGTTCATCTGCGAGGTTTGTGGAGTAAAGTCAACAATACCAAAACCAAAATGTTATTAAATTCTTGAGCATCTTTTGAAAAGTCCTGCCTCAGACAGGGAAATTAGCCTGAATGTTTCTTTCCAAAGGAACAGGAGATGAAAAAAACCAGAGTGCTTGATGGCAGTCCCACAGAAGTCACTGATTCCTTATTTCAAAATAAGAAATACCAACCTGGACCTTCAACCAGTGATTGGATCCACTGACATTTCCGCTCTTCTCTGAGTTCCATGGGACTTGGCATCAAACAGCTGGCTGCTCCTACTTGGTTTGGAGAAATCAAAATCGCAGCATGTGCTTTTTATGTTGTTTTCTGTTCTCATCTATTTTCATCCAATACACTTTATCATGAAAAAAACATTACTTTAAATTTTAAGATTCCTTTGCTACCTCATGACAGGGTTTTATGTGGGAAAAGACTGGGATATCCTGTTTCTAAAACACTGTATGCTATCTGGAGTCAAACTGACAATTTTGGAAATAATTAGCCAGTAACTAGCATATGTTTTCTACTTGTCAGATATAGTTTCAGGATAACTTAATGATGAGATTTGTTGGGGTTTTAGGGGTTCCCCTTCTGTTTCCCTTTGTTTCTTGAGGAATTTTCCCCATATATGTTGCCAGGACAACAAATTGCTGGGTGTTTAAGAGAGACAAAAGACCTGGCCACAGTGGGGAGGGGTCCAACTGGCCACTCTTTTTTCACCTGGGCTTGTGAGTTAGTTGCTCTTGGCGTTCGGACGAAGAAGGAGAGACAGCCATCGTGTCAGTACTGCAGGTTTCTGCTTTTTCGGCTGCCTTCCTTCTACCGTGCCTCAGGGAGAAACCCCGGGATCCTAAGCCCACCTTTCCCTGCCCCGCTGGAAGCCGGACTGCAGCCGCTCTGCTCCTGCCGTTGCTTTGAGCCTTTGCTGCACAGTAGCCCCGCACACCCTGCCTGCCGAGATCTGCCGGAGTTTGGGAGTTTGGAACATCCTGTCTGCTACCCGGGATTTGTGCTTGTCCCTGCTGTTCCAGCCTGCTGTTCCTGAGGGTCCGGCCGGACACCGGGATCGGCTGCCCAGGGGGAACCACCGCACCCGCCCTGCTCACCGGGAGCCGCCAGCACCGCTGCTGGCTGTGACTGTAACTGCACCAGCGGGGAAAGGGCCTGGAGCCGAGGAGGCTGGCACTGGGTTACTGGTTCTGTTTGCTGTTACTGTCATAGCTATTGTTGTTTGTGTGCCTTGTTATACATATATATATATAGTAGTAAAGAACTGTTATTCCTGTTCCTCATATCTTTGCCTGAAAGCCCCTAATTTCAAAATTATAATAATTCGGAGGGAAGGGGGTTGCATTTTTTTTTTCATTTCAAGGGAGGCTCCTGCCTTCCTTGGCAGACACCTGTCTTTCAAACCAAGACAGATTTAATTGTGCAATTCCAACTACTTCTTTATCAATTTGCTTAAATAAACCTGGACTCTTAGTGCTTTTGTGTGCAGTAGGTATGATATTCTAAATTCATCTGGTGGGTAGGCAGCTCCTTAAAGTGAGATAGATTGATAATTATGTCAATGTCATTCTTTCATCTCTCAGAAGCCTTCTGAAAAGAAAAGTCTAATTAGGATGACAATTAAGGAAAGGCCATAATGGGAAGATGCCCTTATGGAAAGGTAATTGTTAATAAGAAAGCTGAAAGCAACTGAGTTCATATGAAAAGGTAATTGTCATGAGCAAGTAAAGAAAAGGTCTCATTACTTCCATTCCAATAGAATTTTGCCAGTTACCTGACAAAATAGGTAAATAAACAATAGAGAACACAGTACTTTGTCTCAGAGGGTTTGAAGCTGGTGAAGCACCAGTTTGCCACGACCTTCCTAGAGAGAGTGTCCTGCAGAGAACAGCTCTTCTAGGGGCAGGGCAAGCCTCTCTGGACAGCAAGTGAGCTCACCGAGGTGTAACGATTTCTCAGCTACCAGTGATTTCAGCTCTCGTGATTCAGCTCTTTGTGAGACCACCCGAGGTGAACTTGGGGACAGAGAAACAGGAGCTCTGTATGGCAGTTCCACAGGTAGCTTTTATTGTCCAGTGATCCCTGTGAAGGGAAGGCCAGGGACAAGAAACTCCCTAATTTTGTGACAGACTCAGGGCCTTTTTAAGGGAAAGGCAGGGGGTGGGGAAGAAACCATTTAGCCAACTGGGTACAAGGTATTAGCATAAGGAAGCAAGGCATACTGGGGGTGGTTCATTTGGTCACCATAACCTAAA
The DNA here is from genome assembly GCA_013399195.1 of Dicrurus megarhynchus. Classification (NCBI taxonomy): domain Eukaryota; kingdom Metazoa; phylum Chordata; class Aves; order Passeriformes; family Dicruridae; genus Dicrurus; species Dicrurus megarhynchus. The sequence continues at coordinate 235,676 of VXAD01002539.1, read as the reverse complement.
GTAAGTTGGTTATCTCTGAGTCCTTTTGCCCAGGGGCTTCTCTCCTCCCCAGGAGCCAGAGGGCTCTTGTGCCAAGAGTTCACAGCCCTCCACAACTCCCCGTTCTTTTCTTACTAAGAAGGCCTCCCCAACAGCCTTATTAAAGTAGCGTAAAAAACATGAGAACATAAGTAATACAATAGGAACTACAATGAAAATCCACAAAGCACCCTTAACTAAAGAAAGTGCCCACCCTTGGAGTCCCCATTGTCCAAGAAAGTTGTTGAGACTGTGTATGATTTTTTCTTCAGTCTTGATTTGGTGGACTTGTTCTTTTAGCAGCTGGATGTTCTTTGAGATGGAGTCACTGCGTGATGTTACATCAAAACAGCACATGTCTTCAAAATCTTGACAACCATGTCCACGGGCTAGAAGCAGGAAGTCGATGGCCGCCCGGTTTTGCAGTGTCGCGTGTCTGGTGGTCTCTTCATCTCGGAGGAGATCGCTAAGGGCGGCAGATGTTGCATTGGCCTGCTTGCTAAGCCAGCATCCCAGGTGATTTAGCTCACCAAGGGCTTTAGCAGCGGGTACCCAAGGTAGAAGTAGGGAGACTGCTACTCTTTTTAAACGAAAATTTGTTAGCTTTCTGAGGTGAGGGGGAAGGGTTGTCTTCACTGTTCCTCCCTCCCTCCTTTCCAGTACTTTACAGTAATGGCAAACATGATCCAAGAGTATTAAAGATTGTATTGAATGGCCTTAATATCAGTACATTTCTGGTTTTTGGTGATGGAGGTATGTTGTTTGAGCACCAAAGTCCTGATAATGGACAGAGACACTTGCAAATTGGTGGCTAAGGACAACACAACTTTACAGTTAATTCTCCAACCTGAAAATGATTGCCAATGCCTGAGTTACGACAGTGGGTTTGTGCTATAAGTTCTTGTCTAAAAGTCACTTTCCAATCCTTAGTCAGAATGAAGCTTATGTTTTTAACTGCCTGACTTTAAACCCTATCATGGTTTCACATCAGGCAGCCACCAAGCCCCATGGAGCCACTCACTCACTCACTCCCCCACGAGAAGGATCAGGGAGAAAATCAGAAGAGTAAAAGCAAGAAAATTCATGGGTTGAGATAAAGAGAGTTTAAGAGGGAAAGCAAAAGCAATGCACACAAGAAAAGCAAAACAAGGCATTAATTCACTGCTTCCCCTGGGCAGACAGGTGTTCAGCCATCTCCAGGAGAGCAGGGCCCCATCATGCCCAATGGTGACATGGGAAGACAAACACCATCACTCCAAATTTCCCCTGCTTCCTCCTTCCCCCCTCTTTATATCCTGAGCATGGTGTCACATGGGCTGGAATGTCCCTTTGGTCAGTTGGGGTCACCTGTCCAGGCTCTGTCTCCTCCCACCCTCCCAGGCACCCCCAACTTCCTCACCAGCATGGCCAATACAAAAAGCAGAAAAGGCCTTGGCTCTGTGTAAGCCCTGCTCAGCAATAATAAAAACATCTCTATGTTATCAGTGCTGTGTTCAGCATAAATCCAAACACAGCCTCATAGCAGGCCCTGGGAAGAAAATTAACCCAGCCAAAACCAGCACAAGCCCACAGGAAAAAAAATCACAGTACTCATTAATCCTATTGCAAACAATGTGGGTGTTCAGTAGACTGTTTTGTGTGCTTTAGAGTTCCTTGTGGAGCAAGGGACATGTTAAAGAACATTACTGTAATTCACTGCAAGTATTGATTGCAATTGACTCATTAAGAAGGAAATCAGTTCCTCTGAAGTATATAAATTTGAAAGTGGGAATCAAGAGTGAGTGGAGATAGGGTTTTGGTATTCATGAAACACATCTCATAATGGGTTCTGAAGATTGAAACTAAAATGTTTTGCACTAGAAAAAGACAGGTTGATTCTTAATGCCCCTGATTTCTATATACTGCTACTATCTGTCTCTTTACTACACATTCTGCATTCCTTTTCAGTAAACATGGTTGTTATACTTTGTACTACCTAGCACTATTTTGACATATTTACAGTACTGTGAATGTCTTTCTCCTTTAAAATCCTTATCAACCCTTAGCAGTAAATATTTTTCATTCCTTTTTTACTCACAACATGAAATGAAACACTTCATGAATATTTGAGAATTTTAAATTAAGCCGTTCGGCAACGCCCCACACTATACTTCATATTCCATGTCAATTGAACATATAATGAAGGGAAATACCATTAAAGTATATTTACTTAATTATAAAGTACTATTTTAAATTATTATAAAATGGAAACTGGGAGAAAGAAATTTCTAGCAAGAAATGACATGAACTTTTTCTGTCCAAGAGATATTTTCTAAACAGTTTCTGAAATGCTCTACTTCCATGTTTTGAGAACTTTGATTCTAGCATCTATATGTTTCTATATGGAAACACTAAATTTTGTGTACATTAGTAGTAAAGAATCAAAGATCTTTAAAGTAAAATACATAATTAAACTATAAAATCTGTTTTGTCATACCCTTAATTTTGATGAAAGCCTGTTCTAGGGAAAAAAAATGTTTTGGCATTTTCAAATTAACTTTAGAGCCTTTGCAGTAAGACTTCCTAAGGAAAAATTCATCCCATTCTTCACCATCTTAAAATTGACAAGCTTATCAGTGTTTTCTCATTTAATTAATTAGCTTCCAATTCAATTAATTAACCTACACTAGTTCTGCCAGAAGTTGTCTGGGCTGTGGAGGGGTGCACAGGGGTTGTTCACTCAGATCTAGCTGTGATCCTAAGGCCTTGTCATCTTTACAGAGAAATGGGAAGAACTAATCCTCTGGGGTTTAAGCCTGATAGTGGACACAGAGGTTTGGTTTACATGTGACTGATTGATAAATGCTTCAGGATAGAACTATTAGAAAACACTGAACAGGTGGGGTGATGGATGGGATGACACAGTAATGCTAAACCAGATTTGTTTGCATAGGCAGAAAGACTTACAGATTTTATCCACCACCACTAGACTTTAAAAGCTACAAATATCTCCACAGCCACACAGCAGACACCTGACAGAACATCTCTTTACCCTTAGAAACCATCTCCTGAGGGTATAGAAAAGCACTTGCAAGGAATTCCATGAAAGTGAGTGCCTAGAAAGAGAATTAATGTTAGACATCCATCTTATGAAATGTTTGGAATTTTATATTTTTCGTGTTTTATTTAATCCAATCAAATTAAGATGGTCACTCTCATGGCAGAATGAATGATGTTTGCCTCTAATACAAATGGAATCTATATTTATAGTATTTAACTTCATCCCACTTCTCTTACTCAATTCCTATAGGTTCTTGACATTTTCATTCTCTTCTGTCAAGGAAAGGGCTTCCAGCTTCGTGTCATTAAATTTCATTTGCACCATCCTTCTTCTTGTGTGCCAAGATAACTAATTAAATGACTTAATATTTATTCTGCTAGGATTCCTGCAGCCTGATACTCTCCCCTTTCAACATAACCAATTACTATGTCTAATTTATCCAGTTCCTTAAAACATTAATATTAATATGCCAATCACTCCAATTAATTTCTCCCTTGTGACTATTAGTAGATCTGGGCTATTGCTGCAGAACACTGAAGAACCATGCATGGAAATGCACAGCCTTAGTAGCATCTGCTTTTCCCTAGTCATACACATGACTGAATAATTCTCATAAACTCTGGCTTTTTTCATGAGAAACTGATTTGTAACACACAGTATAAATCCACACCTATGCAGTATTATGTGGCCAACTCTAGTACACACAACTGTGTGTAATTTCTATGATTTGTTTTCTTGTTTTTCAAATGGCATCAGATCTAACTGCTATGGGAGTAATAGATTTCTGTATGCCTAAATTATTCTTTTGGAACAAACCAAAATAAGTCTTGGAGGACCACTCCATACTTTATGACTTTTGTCTTGAGGTTTTGGAGCTGCTAAAAAATAGCTGGTGTTAAAATGTTCTTAACCTTCAATCAGTAAGACTACAATCCATATTTTTTACCAGCTGACAGCTTGCCTATGTTTGCTTGTAGTTAGGATGAATTGCTTGGGACAATTGCTAGTAGAAGGAAGTTGTAGACTTGAATCCCCAGCTATGTTTTTCTGCCGGCAGTGTCATTTCGTTTGCTTCAGGCACATTTGCAATACACTCAACTCAAAAATTTAAGATATTTCCCTGAAATTTTGCTGTAAATATTTATCTTCTTTCATTTTATTTTTTTTTAGACTTTATGAAGTCAAAAAAATCAGTGTATCTCTATCTGAATAGAATACAACAGCAATAAGTCTTGTGCAAGTCAGAAAAAGTGTAATAAAACATCTCTTTCTTGAAAATATGGCTTTTTTTCAAACTGAGGACTGAGGCCTCTTAAAGGTAACAAATGGCAATAATGGTTATATGAGACACAGGAAATTTTTATTTATTTTCCTCTTTCTGAGCTTTTTAGAAATTAAGGATTTATATAAACCTAGTTCAGAATCACCATTAGGCTGCTGCTAAAATGGGCTTCCATAACATAGCAACAGCAAGATTTTTTTCCTGAATCTCTGTATGATAAATATATTTGGGATGGATAAGAACATATTCTACCCTAACTCAGCAGTTATGGTTTTCATCTCAGATGTGCCAACAGCCTAAAGAGTTGACAGTTTTTATGGTTGGTGCATTTTCATTTTAACTTTGGACATAGATATTTGTAGGCTTACAAAACTTACAGTCCTTCTGACGTGACATTTAGGTATGAACCCAGAACTGGGCCAATGATCATCTTACTGCACTATTATCGCAATGTTAGACTTTGGTTATATCACCATAACTCTCCAGAGTGTGCTACTGGAACTATACATTATTTCCAGTCTGGGTCTTAAACAACCACATAAGTTATAAAATGAAGACCACACAAGGAAATGAGACCCCTACTCAGTTCTTCCTAACCTACATAGGACTTTCTTGGCAAACAATCAGAAGTGCCATAGATACTTCAGTCCCTTTAGTCACATGGTGCAACTAGGCCTTTCAACTTCAATACTGTATTTTCAGGAAGGACAAATAAAAGGCATTGTCTTAAAATACTTTCAAACAGTGACCTGGAAATCTAAAGAAAATGAGACAGATGAGCTCAATTTCTTTCTTTTTTTTTTTTTATTTTCAGTTGCAAAATTTTGTCTGCTTAGGACATTCTCATCTGCCAGATAAGATGTTCAGAGTACCCAGCCAGATATCTCCAGTGTGACTATTGTAAAAACTTGGCATAGGCAGTAACTGATACTGAACTGAAATCTGTCAAAAATTCATGGAATTCATTAATATAATTTCTTTAATTCTTTGGAGGGGGTGATGATGAGCATTTAGATGTTTCTTTTTCACTAGATAATGGTTTTAAGCTTGTCTGTGTTTTTTTTTTTTTCTTTTTATCTCAGTATCTATTTCTTACAACTATTAACTCTGAAGAAGCCACTGAAATAAACAAACGAGAAAACAATTCCTCACTCTAATAATTTGTTTTTGCTTTAAGAAAAGCCTTTTAATAACCATACTTTATATTTATTATATTATTTTTTTGTTTTTATACCATAGATCCTCAGATTTCATAGAAGATCACCCCAGGATAGAAGAATACCAATTCAGCAATTCAGATCTTCCTTTCATACCCTGAAATCTGAACTCTTGCCTTTTTTTAACTTAAAGAAATGAACACCCAAAAAAGATGGTTTGGTGGTGGGTTGGAAGTGAGGGTGGAAATCAGATCCTCAAGTGCATCTTTTTCTAACTTTATGGGAAAATTAAAAAACAGAGATTCATGCAGTTAGGACATTTGAAAAAATAGTCTTTAAGCCCCAGTGCATCTGATTAAAGTTCATTAAAGGTGAAACTGTAGATGAACACAAGAACTGACAGGGAGAGATGCACCAACTGCCAGAGCAGCACTTAGATGAAAATGTACAAAATAATGAACATATTTTTCAGTACCTCTGACTGGATGCTCAAAGCAAAGCTAAAGTCAATGCACCTTACATTTTATCACTACTGGCATGTATTAAACCCCAGTTTCAAGCAATTCATGTATTGAACTAGTTTCTCTCCCCGAGCACAAGTTCATGGAGAATGGTAGGATGAAATGAGTCTTCTCAGGGAAGTGACCCTGAAAGTCTGGATGTCAGTACACACTTCAGGATTTCTTGAAACACATTTTGAAAACTTTTGAAAATTACCTCTACATTTTCAGTGTCTATGTACACACACCTCAAAGCAGACTGCCTCCACAAAAATGCCTTCAAGCCTGCCCTCAGCAAAGCTTAAATTGTCTGGGACAAAAAAGGTCCACTGAGCTCAAGTGAATAATTTTAGACATAGCCCAGCGGATTAGTATCCCTCCTACAGATTGTATTTTATTGTCAACATTTATTTGGCAGGTTCATTTCAAAGTTTTAGAAATTCTGCTCATAAGGGAATTTAAGAAAATATTAAGAGGCCTGCTTCTTATTTTTTCTAGACAAAAATCTAGGCAAAAAAGAAAGTGTAAATCACAGAGTGCTACATATCAAAAAGTGAAATTCTGCTTTTGTTGTATAATTTTAGGAGCAAGACCTTAATTTCCTCAAGTTCTCTTGGAACTTGGACATTTCATTGGACATTTATATTGACTTATTAAGTGAAAGTTGAATCCTTGACTTAAAAACCTATGTAATAGCCTGAAGGACAAAGAAATTTAAAAAAAAAACTTTTAAAGTTACCCTGTAATATACAATCAGAGACATTGGAGACATCAAATATGCACATGATAGCTTTAACACATATGGTAAAAATGGCAAAAAAACCTGTGATATGGAAAATATTGTGGATCCCAAGTCAAAAACCATGTCAAGAATTGAAATTTAGGTTTCTGCTACTTTGTCTGCTTTCACATTGCAAAGAGTTATCTTTGTTTCCTTTGATGCACTTTTCTATGCTGGCAATCAGAATGGCTTGAGACAAGGATAGCTCCAGACATACCATTAGCAAAACATAAGCTTACCAGTATTTCAGACCTGAAAAGCCAGACACAGTTGCCTACTTGCATTTGACTATCATTTAATTCAAAAATTAACTCTGCTTTTCTGCGTACTTTACAGAGGGTTGGTAATTTGGCTTAGTCAAGTCCACTTTTGGGGAAGGACTTTAAGAAATTGAATGCAGAAACACTTTTTGTTGAAATAATTGAGATCTGATTTTGGATCTGCATGGTGGTTTTTCATCAACCTCCAAACACGCAATTTTCTCCGTGCTTCATCTACAAAATCAGAACTTTGAAATGCCCAATAATTGGTATTCGCTGTACAGCCACAATCAAGGCCTAAGAGAAAAACAGAGGATGCCTTGTAACAAATGTGTGGAAGACCACTTCAGGCCAAAGTGTTTCCTTGTTTCCAAGTCAAATTCCCCGTGCTCAAACACACAAGAGGACCCACCGAAGCAATGACATACATAACACATAGCTGAGAACTTGGAAACACTGAATTGCACAAAAAAAGTACACAAAGATTAAGCTGGAGCTGTAGTTGCAAACTTCAATGTCCTTCAAGGTGAGCACAATTTTTCCATGGTCAAACATACCAAGAGATGCTCACTGGGAAAATAAATGAGGTAACATCTCAGTCTGAATTACAAGTACAGCTAATGACAATCCCACAAAGGTCTCTTTCAGAGTTGTAATTAGCTCTGAACTCAACCAGAACCTTGTGGCATCTCTCAGACAATGTTAAGAGATGTGGCTTCTAAGAAGACTTCAGGCAAGTAAAAAACCAAGCAGACTTATATAGCAATAGGTTCACAAACGGATTCCAAATTTTTGGAGCTTGCAACATAGGAACTGAGCTCACAGCAGCTTTGAAGATTCTGTTATTTAACATTGTATTTTTACATAAGGAAAGCATCTAATGTGTTTGGGGTTTGGGATTTTGTTTTAAATAATAAAAGTGAGATATATTTCACCTTTTTTTTTACTAGATTCGAAGAAAATAAGGTAAAATTCATCACTTTCAAGAACATGACTATTGCCCCACAGATTAGAGTCTGTATCAGATCCTTGACTCTTAAGCCTGCTTAAGCCGGGTGATTTAATCAACACACACCACGGAGCAATCGCTGCACTACATTGGATGCAGTTCGCTTTTCCAGTCTCCAGAGGTCTCTGTATATCGCGGTTTAGTTCCGTGACAGCTCCGCGGGAAACGAATTTTGAGGGAGAGGCTGAAGACCTGCCTGAGAAAGGGCTGCTGGAACCAGGTCCCACTCTGACAGCGCTGTCCTGAGAATTTAGTTCTCCTAGGAATTTATAGAAACGAAAGAGAGGGAGATTTATACTGCAGCATTAGTTGACACCAGCAATGCACAAGCAGGAACATTTTGTCCTTAGAATTCAGATAATCATAGCTCTTAGAATCCACCTAGAAACAGCAGAATCTGGCGATATTAAAGGATGGCTGCTAAGCCCTGCTGCCAGAAATATTACCCTTTTTACTCGAACCTCAGTCACACCTGTGTTGGTTTCTCTTTTTTTTTCTGCCTTCATGGTTGATGATTTTTTCCTCAAAAAGAATATTTCTGACGTAAATTATTATGTTTTAGCTAAGCATGGAAGAATTGATTTACAGTAATTTGGATGTAGATGCAGTTTTTGGCTAGGTCATATCTTCCACCTGTACATTGCTTTCAACTCTTGTATAGGCATCTGCTTCCTGGCTGCTGAGTACATCTTTCCTGATTGACCCTGTACTACTACTTACATCTATAATATATTGAACATATAAAAATATCTTTTTTATATATATATATATATATATATATGTATGTATATATATATATATGGGTGTGTGTGTGTGAAGAAGAGATTCTGAAAATAGTAATAAAACATTGAATCCAAGGAAAATCAAAGAAACCAACTGCTTCTACCTGAAAGGTGTCCCTGCCATGGTAGGGGGGTTGGAAGTAGATGATCATTAAGGTGCTTCAAACCCAGGCCATTCTGTGATTCTATGATCTTAGAGTCTCCTCAATACCTCACACCAACTTTAGATTCAGGATCCAGTCTTGCCTATGGACTGATTAAACCAAATAGATAAGTAAGTAAATAAGATGAGATACGGGCAATACTCAAGGACATTCGTGATTCTCGAGAACTTTTTTAGGCATTGTGGCCTTCATAACCACTCACATTATCACGCAAATAACTTGGCAGAACTGGTACTTGCTAAGGCAGCCACATTCAAGCAGCAAAATCAACTTTGTTGAAGACACAGCTTCTGCAAAGATAAGAAGTCGGCATTTGATTTCATTATTTTTCATGTACCACAACCATTAGAAAGCAAAGAAAAAATTAGGTGAGCCTCCTGCTCTACTGTAGTTTATAGAATGCTAATAGACTTATAAATAATATATTTATGTTACAGTAGCAAAGTTCTTTGAGGTGTCTTTTGAACTCTATATTGCTGCTTGGACCCTAGTTTTACTCTTTACTGAGCTATGTGCAGAAGATGAACTTCTCCCAGTAAACCGTGTGTGCCTGTACTCTTAGATTCCCCTTTGGTGCTTGGAAGCAAGAGAGAGGTACAACAATGGATTACAGAAGAGAGAAAGGCAGATCTTTTAGTAGGTGTAGTTTACTGACATATAGAAATTCTTTGCTCCAAGAATTAATAATGTGCTTCTCTCTTCAAGTAATATAAAACAAGGCAAGTCTTGGTTTGTTCTGTAAAAGCTATGACTAGCACCTGTTTCCTTGTTATTTTACTGCTCTATCCCTCTAATCACCTTCGTGGCCTCCTCTGGACTCACTCCAACAGCTCCACGTCTTTCCTGTACTTGGGATCCCAGTGGATGCAGAACTCTAGGAGTAAGTTATGATAGCAGAGCAGAGAGGCAGAATCCCCAACTTTGCCCTGCTGGCCACAGTGCTCTGGATGCAGCCCAGGACACTTTTGGCTTCTGGGCTGCAAGTACACATTGGCTGGCTAATATTCAGCCTCTCATCCACCAGCACCCCCAAGTCCTTCTGGGTAGGGCTGCTCTCCACCTGCTCATCCCCCAGATGGGATTGACACCAGGGGTTGCCCTGATCCAGGTGCAGCATGAGCACTTGGTCTTGTTAAGCCTCATGAGATTCCCATGGGCCCACATCTCAAGCTTGTTCAGGTCCCTCTGGATGCACCCCATCCTTCAGGTGTATCAACAGCACTACCTATATATGTATACCTAGTTTCTTGAAAAGGTCAGGACAACTGATATGTTTAAAAATATATTGTCCATCTCTGCACTGCTGCTATATTAATTTTTTTGTGCAAGGATTGTCTGTTACTATGTGGTTGCAGAGGGATTAATAGTATAAACCTTTGGAAATTTACACACAGTAGAAATAGTTCTTACACTTCCTCTCGTAGGAATCCCTCAATAATCACAAAAGTCTTCAGCCTTCATTAGTGATTTGTTAATATAGGGAATTTTGGCTGGGTGCTTGTTTTTCCTCTACATTCAGAAATACTTTGTAAATTATACTGAATTTACAGCATAATTGAAAGTATAAAAATCTGAGGTAAAATTGAAAATGCTATACACATATCATCAGCAGTATTTAGATTATGAGCTTTATTATTTGGCAGAGAAAGGAATTCAAGAGGTCCAAGACTATCAATCTCATGTTTTGTTCAATTTCAGGTGAAAAAGATATTTTCTGTGGGGATTTTCCATGGTCCATTTACATCAGTGAAATATTAGCACTCATATGACTGTTAGAAAATACTATTTAAAGGAAAAAAAAATAGTACTAAAAGCCTTTGTGTTAAGAAGTTGATTATATGACTGTTTATACATATTGATAACTAGAAATCAGATATAATCCGAGTTCAATAGTCTTTTGTTCCATAGACTTCATGTTAATAAAGAATTTCACATCTTAGCAACTCACCAGGAATTTCTGTCACAATACTATTCAGGAGTTGGTAAGTTACTTAGAATACATTTAGCTTTGAAGGGGAATAATGCATTGTAAGTAGTGTCAGGCTCTTCTGAAGAAAGATAAAATCATATTTACATAAACTGATTTTTTATTTGTTTGAGTTTCTAATGGAGTTCCTAATGTTACCTGGTGGTTTTTTGGTTTGGGATTTTTTTTTTTTTTTT
>VXAD01002539.1:179920-224506 GCA_013399195.1 Dicrurus megarhynchus | reverse complement strand
TTTTTTTTTTTTTTTTTTTACTTGATTAGTTACATTCAGTGTTGTAAAATACTGTCCCCTATTGCCAGCAAAGAAGTGTCTCTTTTAAAATAATAAATAGCTTTTAGTTCTCACATTTTACAGTGGCATTAAGTTTCTCTGTCTTAGACCAGAGGCTATATTTAAAGATGAGGAAAATCCTCTATCTTATGTAGTGTGAATGGCATTGCAAAATTTGTCTCAAGAGTAGACAAGAACTTCAGAATTTATACACCATGTTTAGTATTTAATAAAATTATTTGATACATTGCTTTTGAAGTTTTCTCTCAGAGAGCAATTAACTCTCCTACCTAAAGTGATAAATAAAAAAATCATTAAAAATTATCTTTTTACTACTGACCTACTGTAGAAACTTCATCATCTAAATATTCTCTAAATTCTTCACCTCTGATGGGGGAAAATACATTTCATCAGCAGAGAAATATGTCTTATCCACATATTCATTCTTACGCTCAAATAGATTTAATTTACAACAGAAGGAGATTTCCCTGTTCATGAATTTTTGTACTGTTCAGGTAAAAATCCCACAAGATTTTTTTTTTTGTTTGTTTGTTTTAAGTGTGTAATAAGGAAACCAATCAAGCCTTTCCTAGAGCTGTTGATACTCCAGGATGTTTCCAGGTTTTCCTCTGGCATGGCCCCAGCAATAGTAGCCTCCTACCATTGGAGGGAGCCACAAGCACTTGTTCAGAAATTCTCTCTCATAAGTCTGTGGTTTGTAAACAACTTTCTCAGCACTACAGTAGTTGAATTATACACTGAAAAGTTTCATCACTCCCCAATTTTCTTAATAAACAAAAACTCTAAAAAATAATGGTCTATTTCTTATGATGCAGTGTGGCTACCCTTATTTTGAAGTATTAAAGAGCATGCTTTAAGCTTAGAGCAAGCTATATTTCTGTCTTATTTTAATATTTTTATCATGAGCAATAAATTAATTTTATAAAGCTGCCACATATGTGTCTTATTTTCCTAAAGAGGTACATAAAAACTATGTGTTAAATACTAATTAAATATTTTTAAATGTTTGAATTAAAACCACATTCTTCTTCAACATCTTGCTTAACTGTACACTTAGAGAGAGTAGAAGTAGGAAAAAAGTAATATAGAAAAATGTATTATATTTGGATTTTTTTAAATATAATTTTATTCATACACTAAGATGTTGTCTCAATGAAGATTTTACTTTTCGTATGTTTATCCACTGATATGGGAACAAAATATAGCAGCACTGGCTATACTGTCAAATAAGATGCTAGGTTCTCACTAGGTTCTGCAGCAAATTAGACCAATTGAGAACCCACAATTCCCATATCCAACTTTCAGAAATGTTTTAATATTTTTTTGTCTTAGACTACAGTTTTAATTACATCTAACCGACACATAAAGGGCCAAGAAAAACAGAAAATAAGTTAGCATAAGAAGTCATCAAGGCTGTGCTCTAAATAAAATTAAGGTAAACACTAGTTATAGGCAGAAAGAAAAAATAAATTAATCAATCCAATTTGTAAATATTTATCTTCTATAACTCAAAATAGCTGTATAAAAGTAAAAAATGCTGTGAAAATTCAAGTGCTTTCCATTCACATGAGGGTGCATTATAGCCTGGCCTGTGCTTACATATAGAGAAATAAGGAAGATGAAAGCCTCTGTAATATTTCAGAGCACAACACTGTGGGAAACTGGTAACAAGTATTACCCTTCCTTACTGCTGCCTGAGGAATCTTTGGTTGATACTCCTATGATGACAGCCATGCTATTGCTACGTTACAATGCAAAGCACAATCTACCTTAATTTTTGGCTTACTCCCTCATCTCCGAGCTAAGATTACGACAACATTAAAAAGTCTCAAATTTCTCAAATTGTCTCAGCCAAATTCCCTCTGTTCTTAAAGAAGTCCTTTTTCTCTTTGCTAAGTAGATCAACTGAAGTTCTGGGTTGCAACAGGAAATCAGAGCAACACAGACCTTATGCTTATTTAATTAGTCTTGACCTTTTATTTGTTTCAAAGGGGGTTTCTATTTAGTAAAAGGAGTAACAGCTTACAATTCTGATTGCAAATGTTGGTGTTCCCAGAATTAGCCAAGTAGTCTCTAGTAGAAAGTTTCACTGCAATCAAATGACAACTATTCTTTTGTAGCATTCCAGATTCAATGGCATAAACTGGATGTGTTGTTTTCTTCTTTCTGTTCAGCACATTCGAAGAAGCTAAACTGTTTTCTCACTGTGTCTAACTTGTCAGCAAAGTATTGTGTGTCTTCTCACAGCCACCATCTGTGAGAATATACTGTCACTGTCCTTGATGTGCTTTGAGACAGGCAATATGCAAACTACCAATATATGCAAGATTGTTTATAATACTGTCTCTGCTTTTCATCAGGTCTCACTCTTTCAAAATGTCCTGGTTTAAAAAAGTAGCCGAAATAGGAAGATTTAGCAAAGGAAGTTTAGGACTGTAAAATTTTCATGTGTCATAATCTTAGCATTCAACCTAACTAATTTAAGAAAACTCTTGGTATCATAGGATGATTTCAACTGGAAGGAACCTTGAGAGGTGTCTAATCCAACCTCCTGTTCACAGCAAGGACATCTTTGAGGTCAGACTGGGTTGCTCAGGGCTTTATCTTGTCTTTGCATTGTAAACCCCAGAGGATAGAGACTGGGGCAGCCGGCTGCACTGCTTGACTGTACCCAAGGTAGGAAAGCCAGGAGATGATTCATGCAAAAGCAATTAAAATCTCTTTCAATATGTTGGAATTATATATTCAGCCAACTCAACGTTTCTGATCTGATGTTTTTTTCATATGGCATTTGAAAAACTACAAGACACTCCATAAGAATTTTCCAAATCTTTGAGGATAAAGACCAATATCTTTTTTGAGGTTTCTGGAGCAGAAACTTTTCCTGTTCAGAAACTTTCTGAGTGAAGCTTAGTGCAGTATGATAAACCAATTTTTGAAGACTAAAAAATTACCAACCACAGATGTAAAGAAAAAGGACAAAATATTGCTCCCATGTGGTTGATGGCTGCACTCAATGACTAATCTGACTGACTCAGACAGCATCTCAGAGTATCCTGAGCTGGAGAGGATCCACAAGGATCTGAACTCCTGGCTCTGCACAGGACCATTCCCGGAATCACAGCAATTTCCTTGGAGCATTGTCCAAGTGCTTCTTGAACTCTGGCAGTCTTGGTGCTGTGACTTCTTCCCTGGGGATCTTGATCATTTGAGCTACACCTACTGTGATTCTCAGGTTTTTTTGACTCTAAGTAATCTTTGAATCAAGATAAGTTAACAAACAACCAATAGTGAGAATGGATATTCAAATTTATTTGCGTGATCTACCATAAAACAGGATTATCATCTGGCACCAGAGTTTTCTACGACAAAGGCCCATTACTCCATACCAGAACAACAGTGCTGTAAAGGACTACTGAATTATAATGGTTATTTTTCCAATGTGCAGGATAAAATGTGTTTTCTTTGGTGAGATAACCAGTAAAGTTGTATTGGAGGAAAATCAGGACTTCTTAAACATCTCATTTTTGAAAAGTTTACAGTCAGTTTTATAGTCTCTCTCCAAAAAGGATTACATTAATAATCTAATGCCTGACCTAATTCAGACTGTGAATTTTTTGTTTCATTTCATGAAAAGTATCACCATGTTTTCAAGATATGTTACGAGAAAGACTTCAGAAAAAGACCTAACTAAGAAAGACTGAAAAAGCTGCAGATCAATTACATGGAAAAAAACAAACACACCTACCTAAACTTGACAAAGAAGGCTCTGTGTATACATTTCACCTTGCATAAATTTCCCAAGAAACAAGTGAGGTAAGCATTGATTTATAAAGTGTTGTATGTTTTTTTAATATATTGCCCTATTTCAAATAGCCTGGTACATGGTTGAGAGGTCTTTTGAGTATCTTGGAAAGGATGCACCTTATAAAAATGAGCTGTTCTGTAAAAGTTCAAGGATGACCATCATTGCAGGTGTAGAATGATGACTAAAAGCTATTTTGAAAGCATACTGAGTGCTTTGCACTCAGTTCTTCATACATTATAGTATTGTCTTGGGTTACAATGGAAGGTGTGACCAAAAGTATGTATTCTATTACCACCTACATAAGCTGTTAAAATATGTGAGGCAGTGTTCTTTATCTTCTCCGTGACTCAACCCTGATAACTCCCTCCAGGGAAGCAGCAGCATCCTGAGGGGGCCATCTCTGCTAATGGGCCATCAAGATCTCACATAGTGACTCACAGAATTGTATCATCCCATTGTGAGATGCCCCGCCCTGGGGGGAGAAACCGAACATTCCTACCTGTATATAACCTGAGGTTTGGAACACCAGAGCCACACTACCCACAGTCCCAGATGACAAGAGCTTGATAACCACGACCGGACCTCCAGAAAAGGACCAGACCCTTCTACCGGATCACCGCTTTGACAAAACCACATCCATAACTCCCAATGGGACTGTAGCCACCATTTCATTGGAATACTACCACCACCGTGACCAACAGGGTGTCAGGTTGTATTCTGACTCCGTCAGTTTAAGCTGGTGTTTCTGCACTATTGCCTTTATTCTAATTTAATTTTTATTAAATTTTAATTCTGATTTGGAATCTCTCGCAAGATATTTGTGTGGAGTTAATTCCTCCCACTGGCTTGCCTTCAAACCAGAACAAATATACTCATACATTCTCAGAAAAAGGCTTGTTTCTTTATTTACTCATTTTTTCCTAGAAAAGCCCCAAACAAATCTGTAAGGAAGGAAGGAAGGAAGGGAGAAAGGGAGAAAGAGAGAAAGAAAGAGAGAAAGAGAGAAAGGAAGAAAGGAAGAAAGAAAGAAAGAGAAAAAGGAAGGAAGGAAGGAAGGAAGGAAGGAAGGAAGGAAGGAAGGAAGGAAGGAAGGACAGAAGGAGTGACAGGGGTTAAGCAGAAACATATCACCCTTCTGAGGGTCCCAATGACATCTTGTTGCTCCCCTCCATCTGGTCTTTTTGGTGGTGAGGGTCTCCCGCAGCCCTGCGCCGAAAAGTATAGAATCCAAAGGATTAAAAGGATCTGTTGCAGCATGTGCAGTGCTTGGGTGCAGGGTCTGGGGACCCCTTTGGGGAGGGCCTTTGATGGGCCATGACATCCCCTCTTTTGTCCTTCATGTGGATGCAGCTTTTCCCGGGGTGAAGGAGCCCCACAGCTGAGCTGGTCTGCATTGTGGAGGATGGGTGTTAACTGTCTCTGACCAGAGGCTTTTTTACCACACACCCAAAACCTCTCCTTCCCCCCTTCTTTGGTGTAGGGGTCTGTGCAACCTTCCCAGCAAATAAGCCTGGGGCTGTGGTCTCCACCCCAAAGGTATGAGGCATAATCCTCCTGTGAATGTATTCTCCTCCCCCAGTCCAGACTTGAATACCTTGTATTATCTCCATCAACATGCAGTCCAGGGCCTCAGTCAGGGCCCCATTCAGGATGTGGTGGTCTTCCATGCAGCTTTTGTAACACAGTTTTCCTATAATAGTTAAAAGTATTTCAGGAAGATGCTTAAGCCATAAACTATAACATTTCAGTCTCTGACAGTCCAGCACCCTAAGATAGTCTATATTCAGTTGGTTTTCTCCTTGCCTCCTCAAGTCTAATATTTTAGACCTATGTGTACCAAAGAAAAATCTTTGATGTCAAATGTACCTGGTTTTCTAACTGTGTGACATTTGAAGACATTTTAACAATGTTAACTAAATTGTAATGTCTGCTATTTTTTAAAAAGTCAATACAACTTTCAAGGAGGGTAAAGTTAGCAAGCCAAAGACCAATTGCTATAATATTATTTCTTCAATATTACATGACAACACACTGTGGTTACATGGAGGCATAAAAGCTTTTGCCATATGATTTCTTTAATAATTTAAAGATTTTTCAAACTACTATATCAAAGTGGTACTTCTGAGTATATAAATTTTAAGAAGTAAGATAATTAAAACATGCTTAACTAATAATATTTTTTCTCAGACTGAATCTCTCTTGAATGAACCCATTCAAAGTAAAAAAAAGAAATTTAATTAAGGGTGGTTCTTTGTCATATTATTACTTTCCCACAAGACTTACTGAATTTTAATTATGTTATAATGTGCTTAATAACAAGAGCTGGGTTTTAATGAAAATCTTGTCATAAAAAAATCCTTTAAGGGGGATCTTTGATTTCTTTTTAATACCAAATATAGATATAGCACGTAATGCTGTTGTACTTTGTAGCCCTGAGCAAAAGAATCTGTTACTACACTGCTCATTTTCTTTCCATAATGTAATTTTGCTTTTGAAAGATTCTCGCTGGTACGCTTGTAAGAATTCTCTTATGCAGCTAAAGAGAAATGTTGTTGCCACTTACACATATCCAAGAAGTTTCAAGTGCCTTTCAGTTGTCACTTCTCACGGTGTCTGATACTTTCTCCCTCCTTTTCCACATATATGTCACAATTATTTTCCATGGAGCATAAGAACCTCCGCTGCAACATAAGTATTAGCAGAAAAACCCCTAGAAAGACTCCATTAGAAGCTATTATAGTACTAAGTGACTTAGGTGTTTGGATTCTATGGTAGTGGAGCAGGCTGAGAACATGAATAGAGAAGGGGAAGACCCTTAATGCATCTTCTGTTCAGGGATGAGGGGACATGGGGGAAGGTGAGGGGGGGAGGCTGAGAACTTCCCCCAGTTGCAATTGTAAAAGCTACACAGGAGAAATCCTTCCA
This sequence comes from Dicrurus megarhynchus, assembly GCA_013399195.1. Lineage (NCBI taxonomy): Eukaryota > Metazoa > Chordata > Aves > Passeriformes > Dicruridae > Dicrurus > Dicrurus megarhynchus. The sequence continues at coordinate 217,713 of VXAD01002539.1, read as the reverse complement.
CACAGCAACATTGCTGGAAAACCAAGCAGCTGGTTCAAGTCAGGGTTTGGTGGAACACAATGGGACACAGAATCAGTACCACTTTCCATCATGCTCTGAAACTGAACATAAGGAGAGATGAGCTGGAGGGCATGACATTGGATGATGGAGATTTAAGCTCCCCAGTTTATGCAGAGGGCCTCTCACCGTGGGCTAAAAAATCTTGAAGACACAGGGCTTGTAACAGAGCCAAGAGAAAATTCATAAGTATTGAACAGCAACAGGGGAGTGGAGAAGTCAATTTTCATGTGTGTTTAGGAAGACTTTACCTAGTGATGCCAGCAGCATAGTTAAAGGCTAAGAAATTTAGTTATAGATTTCTTCTCATGCAGATCCTTCCTTCTAAATGTGGATCAAATGTAACATAACTTCATGTCAAGAACTCTGTAGACCAAAGGATTTCAGCAAAAACACTTGTTCTCCCTGACAAAGAATTCTCTAACAGGAAGAGTAACTCCAAAGTCTAAATTTCCACAACACTGTTACAAATCTAAGCTGAATGGTGAAGAAATAATTCTAGTGAACTAGGCCAGAGACCTACATATACCTATAAGGGAGATGCATTTATATGAATGAAAATACAGATTCTGGCTTTTTTTCATCTCCCTCTAATTCTTTTCGATTTCCCTTCCTTGGATCTCCATTTCTTCTTAATCCCCTCCCTCAGGTCACTTATGTGTTTTGCACAGACCTTGTTGATACCCCAGCCTGGACTCAATGTGGTTTAAATAATTAATAACTGAGCTATTCTTTAAACTCAAGTTAAAAGAATTAATCATTTGCTTGAAGGAGAACACAGTGCTTAAAAATTTGTAAATCTGAAGTATAGATAGATTTTACTTGTGAAAACAAAACTATTCAACTTTCTAGGTTCCTATATTAATTGATATAAGAAATTAGCAACGATGTTGACTATTCACTTGTCAACAATAATCTTGATGTTGTTGACAAGTAAATCTTATGTGTGACAATATGACAAACATCTTTCAAAATCCAGAGGCATCAGAAAATTTGCTGTTTGTTGAGATTTAACAGTCAGTACAGACCACCCCATCTGGCACTAATAAGGCCACAACCAGGCTCCTTTCCTGCAAATGTTTACTTTCATAAGGAGCATGGTATCCAAGATATAAAATACTGCAATATTTCCTTCACATCATTATTTACTAAATATTTAATTGCCTTCAAACTGAGGTACATTTATACTAAACACCTTTACCTACGTATAATGGGAATCCAGGTAGGTGTCTGTAACATCTGAAGAGGTTTTGCTGCCAACCACAGTTGCACTGAAATCAGTATATATTCTTCATTTTCCCAATCTCAATAATGATTCCAAGGGGCTGCACACAGAAAAGTTCTACATTCTTCAAGTAATATATACCAAAGTGTTTCAGATATCTAAACTCTTGGTTTATTTTGAAAACATTACATGAGGACATTTAAAATATAGATACAGGAAAAAAATAGAATATAAATGCTTTTTATAGAAAAATGTGTAGAACTCCTGTATTAAATAGTTCCATTATATCAGCACAAGCTTTATATAGATTTTCTCTGCTTGCCTTCTTTCCTTGATGGAAAATCCCTACCAGTAAATAGAAAATGCCACACAGTATATGATTTGAAATGTTATCAAGCACAGTGCAGCCAGTGCTGAATTACTGCATCATTACTATCAAGATATGAGATGATACTATCATTCACTGTGCACTCAAATTATTCAGGCCAGTTGAATGTCATATTTCCCATTTGCAATATGCCCCTTGTCATTGTACAACTATTCCAATATTTATTTGCCCTATCTCTACATATCCTGGTTCATTACATTAAAAATCACAATTTCTATGTATAAGTCCTGTAAGTCCTTCTCTGACATGCTGAAACATCCTACTAAAATAAATCATAATTCTTCCCCGAGTAAATAATTCATGTATGCATTGTGCGGATTTGGTATTAAAGCAGATAAAGCAAATGTACACTACTCTCAAAGCGGTGTCTGGTATCAGCACAAAATCCCAATAATATTAAGTAAAATGAAATTTACAGTGTTTGTAAAAGTTCTGTTTTTAAAGAAGCATCAGAACTCTACATTCTTCAACTCTGTAGCTTCTCTAATCATAAAAGCTACATGCACCAACATAAGCCTAGTTTGTGGTGTATTTTTTACGGCTTTTCTCAGGAATTTCCTGAAGTTTACATAGTTATATTGTAACTATTATTGTATAAACCCTAAGAAAAAATTCAGATGACTTTATAAAGATTTGACAGCATTAAGAGATAGCATTTTGTGATGGTAATTAAGGCATTCCAGAATGGCAAAATCAAAAATATTTAAGCTTCTAAAATACCAAGAATTATAAAGTAAAAATGTATCAAACCAAGTAGTTTAGTATCAAGCTTATATCAAACCAATCTCCCGACAGCTGATCTTCCTGCAAATGCTGTGCATGCACAGCCGTTCTGTTCCAGTAGTTGATTTGCTTCTAGTCCACCATATCCAAGGCTCAATCTTTATGCTTCCTCAATTGCACTTTTCATAAGAACTGTTTTCAATAATTTTTTTTCTCATTACCGTACTCAATACTTTTCTCATTGCAGTCATGGCATATATCTCCATATTACCATCACTACATAACTCCCGAGAGAAATGTTAATCCTAAGAGTACTCTATATCTGTACATAATTATATAACCAAATGTGAAATGAATTAATATATAGATGTTTAAACATTCATAGAAAATAAGAATCTATTTGAAACTGAGTGATGGCAGTTTCCGTAAATAATGATGAAAAGACAAAGAATTCAAAATCCATTTCCATGTCATAGCCTGTACTGCTGTAATACTTCATTTGTTACTGCATTTAGAACTACTGCCAGTTCACTCTCAGTAAGAGAGGTAGAATATAATCATGACATACCCTACCTTGATAAATTCCATCCCAATTCAATCACAGTACTAATCACATTACATGCCAACATTCAATGACATATATCTAATATAAAGTTATCACATACTACTAAAAACTCAAGGGCTAGTGAAGTGCCGTCACTGCATTAGGGCTAAAGGGGGTCTGTAGTTTTGTGAAATCCAGACCTTTAGAGCACAATAATTGTGTAGTAAGGATGCTGTATCCTACCAGGATAGAGCAACATAGGTAATGTAAAATACATGAGCCCAAGGGACCAGGTGGGGTGCATTTGAGTGTGTTAAGAGAGCTGGTCAATATTATTGTCATACCTTTCTCCATCATTTTTGAAACATCATGGTGATGGGGACAGGAAAAACATTATACCTATCTTGGAGAAGGGAAAGAAAAAGGATTCCTGGATCTACAGGTCGATCAGCCTCCACTTAATGCCCTGAATATTTACAAGGCAAACCTGAAGGTCATTTTTAAGCACATATAGTACAAAATGATGATTCAAAACAGCTAATATGGATTATCAGCTTCAAATGTTGCCTGATTCCAGTGATGAGACAAATGGGTTTGTGGATATGGGGGATGCAACATACATATTTTTTACTGTAACAACAGTGAGGCTTTTGCCACTGTCTTCCATACTATCTCTATATTCAAGTTGGTGAGATGCAATGAGTTGGATATTAGAGATATCGGAAAGAAAATAAATAAATAAATAAATATCATAAAAACTAAACAGGACAAAAGAAGCAAAAACCTCACAGTAAGTAGCTGTTTAGAGAATACCTTTAGAGGAAACTAATTTTTAATGTTTATTTGCCTTAGCCCCAGGTTTGGACAATATGCTTCAATGCAATGAATTTTTATCTGCCTCCCCAGGAATAACAATAAGTGTATTATCAGTCTTTTATCACACAGCCTCTCTTCTGCCTATTTCTAGAATTTTATTATTAAATGAAATTGAATTTATAAAATCTACTGTTACAAAGTCTTATTTTATTTTAATGTGTTGTTAAACTGTACCGCTGCATTTTCTGAACATTTAATACAACACATAATCTTTACACAAAAGAGGTTTCACTCAAGAAACACTTCAGTCTTGATTCCTGCTTATCTAGCTGCTTGACTATTGAAATGTCTGTCTTCAGCTTAACTAATATATAAAATAATACCAGTCAAATACTTCAGACTAATCTCTTAATCAGTTAAGTACGTGATATTGTCAAAAAGAAGAATCTGAAAATTCACCTATTGAAATATCTTAGTTGCTTTTAAATAACAGAATCAAAATCTTAAATCAAAATTCAATCTACTTGAATGAAAAGCAAGCCATAAAAAAATGCAGCTAAATCAGCAACACAGTGAGTTAACAAAATGCTCAATCTCACTAACAGTTTGCTACTCACAACAAGGCATTTTGAAACACTGGTAAACAATACATGTTGATCAATCAGTGAACTATGCAATCAAGTCATAAAGCTGTAAGAAACACAAACTACTGAAGTAGAAAATTCTACCACAGAAAAGGAAAAAAACCTCCCTTAGCTAAAAGCATGATATATTTCTTTCAAATGGCAATGGATATCTCTTTCCACAGTTTCAAATCTCCAACTGCAGGAAAGACAGCAGTAATAGGCTTGATTATTAAAACATATAAAACCATAAGAAAATTGGAGGGTGTACTACAGCTTGGTGATAGTGAATTGCTTTCTGATGTTCTTCCTTAGGCTGTCCTAAGTGGAATTGCTGTCTGCTCTTTCAAACTCAAGGTAAATAAAAAAGGATGAATATTAGCTAAAGAGGCCTTCTTAAAGCCTCTCATCATTCACAGGTCTCACTGACAAACTGTAATCAAAGTAATCTGAAAATATTGTGAATTTCATTATTGATCTTCAGAAAAGGAAAAGTTAAAAAAAAAAAGGAGAGCACAAGACAGCAACTCAGAGAATCTGCCCTTTTACATGGTTAACTTGCAGGAGAGCAGAATAAATGCTCATTAAATGTAAAAACTTTAATTTGGCAGAGAAAAGCAAAAAACAATCTAAAGCAGTCTTACATTTCATTTCTGCATGCTTGAACTGACTATCAAGTCAATATTTTCATAGCTGTGAACCACATAAAGTATCTGCTTGTCCAGATACACAAATAATGAACATGAGCAGAGGAACAGTGGGTAACTGGGGCCGTAACAATAAATAGAAAAACAGACTTACTTGCTTTTTTTGGAAATGTTTTTATCGGATAAAGCCTTTTTTCCACAGAAATTGGTATTTCCCAATATAAAGAAATAAGTTTTATTACTCCTCTTTAGTTTTTCTCTAATTTCAAACTCATGACTAGTTCATGGGCTATAAGTAGGGTTAATAATCCACTGTGGTATGTTTTACCTTGAGTGCCAAAATTCTAAGCTTTTGCTGTGTGCTTACTATAATTCACAAACTCCTCTGAAATGTATTCTATGATACATAACAAGATAGTTCTTTGTAGCATGATATCATTTCACATTTGCTCAATAAATAAAAGTTGTGTGCATTATTTACCAAGAATACTGCTGTTAAGTCACTCTAAAACAAAGGCATTCAGATATTCATTAAGGTACTGATGGTGATGGGTGATACTTATGCAATGACTGACAAAAATTAGACACCCAGTTTGATATCTGACAAAACAGCTTTAATCCAGGCCTCCAGGTCTGAAATAATGTCCTCTTAACATTGATACTTATTTTGTAACAACTGCAATTTATCATTCCACTGCAAAATATTACAAAATATATCAGGAACCTGGGATGCAATCCCTTGATGTAATTTGCCTGCTACTTTCCTTTAATAGAGATTACCCTGTTCCATGAAAAAGCTTTAAGAACTCTCTTGTTGGTAGTAGACTGGAAATGTCTTTGGTCTACCAAAGAACCTTTTCTGACCAGCTCCTCCTGAGATTAAAATTTTTCATATTCCTTTTGTTGTTCATGATCTTCAGCAAAAATGTACTCCATACCAGCAGATCAGTAAGGGGAGCACAAAGCCAGTTACTCCTGTAGCAGCTGGAACTCAGACCTTCAGCAGGATATACACCACCCCCTTGGTGCAATGACACCGAAGACGTGCTTATGGCACCCTGTAGTAAACAAAATAAAGCATGCACGCAGTGATAGAAGTCTTTAAATTAAATATGTATTCTCCTAACTTCCCAGTTTTTCATTTTACAATCCAATTTTTATTTTGGCTTTTGCTGGTGATCGTGGATCAGATACCTGAAGGAAGTCAACTACCTAGCCAAACTCAGAACCTTCCTTTGGTACTTGAAGCTAACTTCTAAGTTTAATTCTGTTTCCAAAATTTAGACCTGTCTTTTAGGTGCAATAGATCATGTTTTATATGGGAGCAATGGACAGGAGAGGAAATCCAAATATTGGCTTTAGGACTGATTTCATGCAACACTGCATAATCTTCAGGTGAGCAGAAAAAGACTAAATGCAAGAATCACATCTTGTTGACTTGTTAGCAGCATTCTCTAAAAGTTTTGCTAGTTTCAATCTCCCCAGGCAAACTATATTCTACCATGTCTGTAAAGACCTTATAAATTGCCTATGCAAATCTTTTTCTTTTTTTCAATGCTACTTTACACAGTAACTGCTCACAGCTCTGCTCAGTCAGCTGAGCTCTCTTTGTCCTGTCTATATTTTATGCAGGATCGTATCAGACAGAATAAGGAATGAATAAGCATTTAATCCAATGGCTGATGTATCAAGTGAACACAAGCCAGAAATATGCCCTTGTGGCAGGAAAAGCTGCTTGTCTATCTCTACCCAGTTGCAGTTTTGAACAGCACTGAATTTTCTTTAGATATGAATTTATGTTTCTGTATGCAATGAAAGGAAAGGAAGAAGGGTATTGTAGTCCTTGCTATACCTTAGCAGTTTAAAATCAAACAAAAGTATGTTTTTGGTTTTTACACAATGGCTGGAACTCTCATTTTCTAAATAATAACATTTTATTGGAAATACTCTTTTGAGATCTTCCTCCATAGTAAGAGGAATCACAGAAAGAATACTTCCTGACATTAGAATTTTTAGCTCTCTGTGGTTAGGATTAACTTCAAGGACCTTAGCCTCACTGTTCTGCTATAGTTTATCCACCAGGAATACATTTCTGAAGACAAATACCATTCATTTATTCGCAGAAGGGTGCTGTAATGATGTTAGAAACCTGTAAAACCAAGATGGTTGTCATCAGCTCTGTGTGATCATAATGTATAAAAGCCTTTTGTGCCTTTGAATTCATGCACTAGCAAGAACTTCCTATTTTGTTTTATCTGTCTTTAAACCCCAAACCAAAATTATCTACATCTAGCTCTGCCTGAAGGGGAACAGCAATTTCCTTGCTAACTTTTCTAGTAGTCTACTCATCTACTTTAAGTGATACTTAACAAAAAAGTTTGAAATACAAATACATTTTTTTTCAATTGTGGAGAAGTCACGTTTCCTTAAGATTTTTTTTGTACTTCTTGCAAACCGCCCCCTTTTTTTTTTTTCCAAAATATTAGGTATATGTAATCTGTAGGACTGATGCGTTTTTTTTCCTGTCAATCTTCCTCTTAGTACTATACTTTTTCTTTTGGGATAATCTTACTGAGAAACAAAACTAGACTGTATATCTAGACTTTAAAATGCAAAATGAATCTTCTGGGCTTCTTTATCACTAAAAATTCCTTGTACTCAAAATAGCATTTTTGCATCAGTAAGAATTCGTTGTCTTAAAAAATAGGTATCCATAAACATGCTTTTACTGTGCATAAACATGCAAATTCTGTGGAAGCCTATATGTACAGTGAAAGTGAATAATCAGGATGTTCTATAGATGCACTGCATCTCTCTGGACTAGCTGAACCACAGGAGAACCTATGTGATATTGATGCCTAAAGATTTTTAGGCTTTTATTTAATTTTTATATTTTTGTAGCTTTGTGAATTTTTAAAATAGAGCTGTATATTTTTAATAACTTTCTCACACTTTAGAATAGTAGATTACCCTTTCTCACACATTACACCACTTTCTCGATAGTCTCTTTACTCTTATTTTCAAGAGAAGAATTTCTAACAAGGACACCCTGTTTTGCACCAGCACTTGGGAGACATAAGAAAATATATGGCTAAGATCCCCTGGAGAGACTCCAAGAGGCATGCCCAAGGGTGGGACATCAGGGCAACCAGTCTTCTATTGGATGTACTTGCTAGATATACTAATTAATTAAACTTATAAAACTTGTGAGAATCCAATGCTGCATGTACACATATCTAGATTTTGTGCACTTCAAAGCTTTCAGTAAAGAACTACTCTTTATCTTACCACCTTTAATATTGTTTTAAAAGTTTGTCCATTAATTCTAGACAACAATGGATCTGTCACTAGTGGGATGAGTTATGACAGCCGCAACAAACACACTGAGCTTGACTCAACTGTCCACTCCTAAAGCTTAAGCTACTAAGATCTGAAGCATTATTGTAGCAAATATGACTTAAATTTTAATTCATTAGTCTTCTTACTTCAAAAGAAATAATATATATAAACATGCTTTTTATTAAATTGAATCAGAATCCATTTACAAGGCAAAAATATAGATAATTCTGTAAGATAGCAAAGTTCCCTAGACAGTGAAAAAGTTGCCTGGTACAAAAAAATCCAAGCCAAAACCTTGTGCCATGAATATTATTTTTTCCCAGTACTCTTCAGTTCCTGAGCCTGAAATCCAATATGTAAACAAGAAAAGCTGCCAGGTAGAACAGGACCCTTTAAAAGCTACAACTATCAATTTTACCTTCTTAACAAACTGAAATATTATCATCAATTCAATACTCTCAGTGAAAGTTTGCAAAGATCAAGAAAATAAAAAGCAAGTTGGTAGCCATCTGAAGAGACGTTTCAGAGGTAATACAATTCTATCATTCAGAGCTTTTCTTAAAGCTGTGATAAATGTCCTCTCACAATACCTTTGCCTAAAAAAACCAAGCCTGTCACTGTTGTAATTGCAAATGGAAGAAAAAGTTTAAAAACCCACGATTTAGAGAGTTTTTATATCATTATAGTTTCAACTGAAAGAAAAAATTTTTGGTACTAATATCATTGTCAGCTGCTGAAGGAGTGCATAATTCAGAATGAAACCATAAATAGATAAGTTAGATGTAAACCAAGGAGAAACTACTGAAACCATAACCAAAAGAGACATTTTATTAATCAATTTTTATATTTTTACTTATTTTATGATATCTTTTACACTACTGTAAGGAAATATAACATTCAATATTCAACATTTCATCACAGTTCTCCCACTCCAGAAGGAAGGTGAGTAGATTCATCATAGGCAAATAAACATTCACTGTCTAGATGTTTTAAAGCCTGATTCAAAAAATTGTTTGGTACGTCTATTGAAAAGACTACATGTAAAAAATGTCAGGAGTAAAAAAAATTTCTTTTGTGTTATTTTCCCCATTTGATTATCTTATTTAGCCCTTGGGGACCTCCCGAAAGGAAGAATTGCTTGTGGTTACAAAAACAAAGGCTCTAGATGTGGTATTTGGGAAACAGGAAAAGCATTGGAACATCAACAATGCAAAAGGATCTTTTGAACATGTGAGAGAACAAAGAAAATGGGAGAACAAGCATTTATGAGGCTACTGTGCTAATCTAGGCTTTCTTCTCTCTCTGAAGGAACTGGGGTGGCTTGTTACAGTCCACAAGACAAGAATCAATGTGCAGAAACTCATCTTCATGAAAGGAGATCAGAAATAGTTTTCTGCCTATTGAAATTAGTATGAATAATAAATGAAGAAAATACCAACACAGATCAGTATTGAATCCTAAAAATAAGTTGTAATCTTAACTCTACATCCTTTTCTGTTAGTCATATAGTGAATGAGCAGATGTGAAGGTAACAAGTGAAAAATTTCCCTGTTTATGGAATTGTTCTATTTTCCTGAATCAGTCATTCTGCACAGTAGGCATAAAGTGAAGAGATACAATGGAAGCAATAATGGTGCTTTGCAGAGTGGAACATCTCTATTAGATTAAAACTAGAGCTGGTGTCAGCACCTATCTGGTTGTCTTGCAACGAAGCAAACCTTAGAAGTGGGTCTCTCAAGACTTTTTAATGACAGAAGTACTCCCTGCTTTCTAAATGAGGCAGACATGGGATGAGCAGTTCTGTGCTATCGATGTCACTTTTCATGCTCAGAAGGGAATATGGTAAGCTCTGGAGCAGTATCCACTCATTACTCAAAAGAAAAAATGTGTTCTTTGTAGTTGCTATTTAGCATAATCAGAGAATGAGTACAAAGAAATACAAGTGTATTTAGAAAAATAGGATTAGCAGGAGCTTTCTGTCTAATGAACAGCACCTTATTATCTCAGGTAAATACACAGTGTAAACCTTTTCAAAAACACATCCACTTTATCTTACAACTAATAAGAGGAATTTTTCCCCTAACACCTTTGCTGAAAGACTGCATTACACTTGATTGCATTGATGGTTAGGAATATTATTATAGTATCTTCCAATTGTCAGCCTAAATATGTTCAAAAAATGTAGGAAACACAGGAGTAAAAGCTTCTACAGATAGTGGTGGGTTTGATTCAAAGCCCTGGAAGAAACTAGGTCTGGCTTAATTGACAGAGATTTATGGACCTTAAACAAGAGAATTACAAGCCTGAGTTTCTGTAGTTATAAGTGAGAAAATGTATCGGGTGTTATGGTTAAAGGGTTTTAAATATAATAATGTAAGTTTATAGTAATAAGTTAAGGATTTAGATGTAACAATAGAAATATATAGGTGTACGTGACGGGATTTATTATTGGTCAAGAGGCCACCGCAGTGCAATAGAAATTACTAGAGGTGATAGGTCAGAAAGTCAAAACAAAGTTTCGTTTTAAGTGTCTATTGGATTAGAAAATTATAAATTGTCTGGTAACCCTAAATCTTGTGACTATTCCTGATCATGGTGGCTTGTAGCTAAATCTCACGCCTCAGAGACTGATGCCTTGTTTGTTATTTTAAGCAATAAACCGTGGATGATTACGAAAAGTCCCATCTCTCATTAAGAACGCCGACAGGTGAAAACATGGGTGGCACGGATGCGGGTGGCGGTGTAATCTACAAAAAAATACCCACACCTATTTCTGACAACGTTGTGATTCCCAGGTGTAGGTGCTATGGTAGATTTACACTGAGGCAGTCTCTCTTCTTAGTTATTTTGCTGAACTGTGCAACTGGAGATGGAGATGGAGATGGTAAGTCATGAATATGTTTCAGAAACAGAGTCAGTACTAAGAATAATTATTTTTTCTACGTCTGCATTCTACATCTCTGACAGAAGAATTGCAATCATTTTTATTCACAAAAAACTTGCACAGAAAAAAAATGCAAATGAACCCTTGCAAAGGTTGTAGCTTCTGAGACTCTTTGTATAGTAAGTTGACAGAGTATTAAAAATGAGAATGAATCCAGAGATAAATAAGTACTTCTTCCCTCTGATTTTCATCCATACCAATTTTCTCTCTGCTCCCACTAAAAAAAATTCTTTTAGATTGGAACATATCTATAAAACAAACAGGTTGTTTTTCATGCTGGAGCTAAAACTCTAAAATACGTAAGCCTCAATCTTTTCCTACTGAAATGAATCTGAGCCTGAATCTGAATGCGTTACTCCAGAGCAAAAATATCCTGCAAAATATATTCTAACAATCTTCAGCATCTCAAATATCGAAAGGGAGATTAATACAGCAATCTAAGTAAGGGAAATGAAGAGAAATTAAATGTCTGAATTTAGCAAGGTCTACACTTGAGTGTCATGACCCTTTGAGTACAGAATTACAGGGGTTGCATCATTAAATATTTTGTTTCTTCTTTTAGTTAAGGTAACTCAGAAGTGGCTGATGCTTTATATTTAAAATAAACATCTATATGTAGTTTAGTCCTTCAAAAGACCTTATGAATTCTCCACTAAATCTGAACTGCCCATGGCACTAAATCCTAGCCCCAACCTGCCTCCCTGTATGTAAATCAGAGACATTCTGAGCTTCAACTACAATCGAGCATAATTATTTATAACTTTGGTTTGGTTTGGTTTCCTGAAACACAAGTCTTACTATTACAAGACAGTAAAATAAAGACTAACCAAAGATATGGGGCCAAATTCAGCTTCTGAGAGACAGGAATATTCAACATGTTTGGATATTAGGAACTTTCATCCATTTGGAAGAGGAGACACATTTTCACTGTCCCAGACTCCTACAGTAATTTTAAATGTTGATGTTTTCTCCTGCTTTTCCAGTGAGATTCTGCTGCATAATTCTCAGGTTCAAACCCTTTCTACATCTCAATCAAATTGGGCTGTTGGATCATCTGAAGCCATGTGTCATGAGAGATTTTTGTCTTTCTATGAATGGTGTTTATTTCCTTAACATTTTTTCCTGTGGTATTTTCAAAACAAACACTCACACATATGCCCAGGAATATGTACCAATTGTCCAAGAGCATTTTTGGCCACGTTGTCAATGATTTGGTCTCTGAGATGTGAGTTTCCAAGGTCACAACTAAAGATATCTTTTTTTTTCTGTACCTATTTATTCCAGAATTGCTGATTAGAGGAAAAATGTGCTTTTATTAACCATGCAAGGTATCCCAGATATGCATTATACATTCTGCAGCTCTCAGAAGTGTTCCTCTTTACAGTGAGGTATCATTCTTTTACAGGTTTTGTAAATGAAGACGTTTGCGTATTTTACAGAATATATTTTTGTCTCAGAATGATATCAAATATGCTAATGCGTGAAAATGGTAACAGAGCCTGGCAAAACACCTGTAAGTGTGAATGAGTAGGTGTAAAGTATTTGAGATTTTATGGGAATAATAACCTACCATAATGAACACTATGTTCCTATACATGGGTGGTTGTAAATAGAATATCTTATAGAATATGCTTGAATTAATTTATTTAATATTTTTCAACAAATTAATTATTTTCAGAGCTTCGCATGACTAGTGGTTTAAAAGTTGTTGTAAGGGAAGATTTTATGATTTAGAATAGAACAGTCTCATTGTGAGAAAGCAACTTCTTATACTGCTTTAAAATCCTGCGGTTTGTTTAACAGTGGCTCTAGCAGGTAGCATATGGCTAATACTGAGTCTGTCAGCATCTCCAGGGTGCCAGACATTCCTTAAATTTTCTGTGAGATGAATTTTTTGGTAGACTTGGATTGTACAGGCACACAAGCATCTGCTGGCCGCTCAATCTCATTATCATCAGCAGAGTTAACTCCTACAGCTCTTTGCCCAGCAGACAGAGCCAGGAGCTCAATTTTTCTTTTACCAGAAGCGGTGAGTTTGACAATATCTCTTAAACAAATGCTCCTTTTGAAGACGAAGGAAGATTATTTTGCTGTAAAATTATGCAAATTTTTGATGGCATATTATAAATTATAAACTCAAATAATTTAATACTATTTCTTGAGAAGTATTACTATTATTAAGATGAAATATTAAATTTGGATCAAAAAATTTGCATTGTCTTTTCTTGGTCACTGTTTAAAAGAAAACTGAGACCTAAACGAAAACACTTAATCCAAAGTTATCTGGAGTTTGAAACATCTTTTCAATTGAGTTTTATGTTACCATCAGATACCACAGTATTCAAATTATTTCAAATAAAATCAAGCATGATGAAGTCATATAATATGCTAGGAGTTTGAAACTTTTTCTGTTCCCTACTTTAGACATGTCTTTTGGTATTATAGAATGATATTACCTTTTTTTTTTCTGTTGCTATTAAATCACTGACAGTTTTATGTCAGAAACATGACAGGCATTGGAGGAATTAAGTAAAAGGAAATATTAGTCCTTTTAATGTGTGTCCTCTTAACTTTGTGTACTGCTTTTTTTGGGGACTATTTAAACTCAGTGTCTGCCAATAAATACACACCTATTTTTTACCACTGGTGAATTAGAACAGAGAAAAGTTTCCTAATAATCAGCCATGGTCATTAGAGAAATTCTGATAAGATGCATGGTGAAAAAAATGGGAAAAAATCAGGTGAAATATTGCAGTATTTCTGTGTAGAACCTTGGGCTAAAAACTGAGGTGGAATGTGATGCTTTAGGTCTATGAACATCCCATTTTTCCCTCCTCAGGCAACAAAGAGTTTTGAAATGTGGAGCACAGGTAGACAAATGCATCATGTCCTTGGCCAGTCCACAACTCTTTGATACCTGCAAGATACCAAGTTTGACTCCTGACTTCCTACTATTTGTTATCATTCTATAATTCCTCTATAAAAGGTATTAAATTCAGAGCAGATTCAAAACCTAAAATAAATCTTCAACACATGTCCCAGAAATACACTTCCTTAAAGAGCAAGGTCCAGAAGTGTTCCATCTAAAGAGCTTTTTGAATAAGATAAAAAGCGTGGTATAATGGCAATGCTTGATGCTTGAGATGCCATGTGTCACTGCAGTCTACTTCAAGGTATACCATCTCCAGTGAAGTAGAAAACAGCATGTAATAATTTTAGGATATCTAATTATGTTTAAAAAAACTCAACAAAACAAAATAAAAAACAAACCAAACCAAAACCAAAACAAACCTTCACTGTAATAGCTTGGTTTGGAGGGTTATGAAAACCAATTCCTCTGGGTTAGGGACCAAGCCCAGACATTCTCATCTCTAGGATACTGTAGGTGAAGCAGTTGTATGGGCTGGGAAATGCCATCTCCAGGACAGCTGCAAATATTGCCCAGAGATCTGGCATATGAGCAAGAAAGATGTTACTAATTTTGAAGAATCTAGAGAGGCAGAGAAATCTCTCTTTAGGAACTAGTAATCCTCTGTTTATTTGCATTTATGACAAATCTAACTGGGGCTAGTACCCAGCCTACAGGAGAAAAAACATTACTTTCCTTTAAAAACATTTATGAAAGAAAAACTTTCACAGAGAAAGCATCTTTGCTTATTAGCTTGTTTTATGAAGTAAAAAGAAAAGCTTTCATACGCAATTCCCTTTACTGGTTTTGACCTGTCACAAAGAACAAGCCAGATGTACTCAATACAGTGATTTACATATTTTTCTTCATCCCACAATGTTGATAGTGACAGATTTTTAAAAACTTTAAAAAGGAATGCATATGTACTTAGAGTATGTAAATGCTTCCAAGGACCATATGTGCCCAGCATTAATCTCAGATGTCTCATTACAAATTTAATGACTAACAACAGGACTTTTAATGAGCCTTTTGAGGGAGGAGCAGCTGAAGGAGAGCAACTAGAACTTGGGCAGGCCAGAAGCAGAAGTAATATTGTGTACTTTGAAGCCTGTACTTCCATGGCATTCTTGGAACAGCTGAAAAGAGTAAAAGGATGGTAGTTTGTTTCTGCTGGCCCTTGGCATAAATCAGCAGGTACTGTTTATACTGTCCCAAAATAGATGACCACAAAACCACAGAAATTTTAGAAAAATTATTACAATAGTAATTCTGAAGTATAAAAATTTTCAAAGAACATGCTGTTAATCTCACCAGAGACATAGCTGATATAGATTAAAACCTTTGAGAATATTCTGTTCAGCATGGTGGCCAGAGGCAGAAACCTTATTTCCCTGGCTTTTTAGCAGTCCAGACCAAGAAACACAGTGGCTACATGCAGAGAACAACCTTATATATGGGTTTGGATTAACTAGACATACATTTATGCATACAATTCTGAGCATGTAAACATCTGATCAAAACTCTCCTGAAGCATCCTAGTTTTTTACTCCTACATATGAATGCTACTTCTTTCTCTGTTTAGTTTACAAAAAAAAAAAAAAAGCAAAGGTCTAGGGAAAAAATATTAATTAATTAATTGGACCATATATAAAATAAAGAAATACTTATACTTAAGGGAATACAATACTTATCTATAACTAAAGGTTCAGTCATGTGGAATACTCCAGTTACCAAGGTCTTTCCTTCATTAACATGTACAGTGTTGTTAGAGAACTCATGTAGACAATAGTATGTTGTTTCTCACAGAATTTTTACATTTAAGACTGTTTTTATTCAGTTCAGGATATAAGTCAGAGAACCACTGGAGCTTTCAAACATTTGCCCTAAGACAAAAACATCTTTCATGAAGCAAATCTGAATGTCCAGCCTTGACTTGTAAGTTTTCCTAATAACATGGATCCTGAGGCTCTGGATTCCCTAATGTTATTCTGAGTGGTTGCTCTGTAAATCATGTAGTAAGAGAAAACTACATTGAAAGGGTTTTCTTTAAAAATTCAGAGAGATTTAGGCAAACAGCATAAAGAGACGGTCAGGCATGAAGCCAGAAAACTCTTCACAAGTACATTGTTATGTAACCCTGCCTAGCTTTGGCCATTACTTCAATGTTATAAAAATACCCAGTTTTGATGACTGAGCAAAGTTCTAATACTTTTTTTTCCTAAATGTCTCTCTAAGTGTTCATTACCTGAAGGAGATTTCTCTAACATTGGTGAAGATATATGGTTCTTTGTTCTATATATGTTTTAATCTCTCTGTGGAAGACCAATAGTGTTCCATTAATAATATATGTGACAGTTTCATATATTTAATGTCTTATGTTAGAAATCAGAAAATGTGAGGCAAGGGAATAAATCCCAGAATAAGTGTTCTGTATGCTTGTCATACTTACCTACTCTACCTCTGCATCTGGTGTCAACATAGTAATATGTGATACAGAGAATATGTACAGTGTCCTCTTCATTGCAGGTGTAGAAATCAATTATTCCTATTTTACATGCCTAATACTCTAGATTTTGCAAAAAACCCCCAAAAACTCTTGCAAAACACATCATAAAAGAGATCTCTAGAGGTGCCTATTTTTGTTGGGTTTTGAAAGTCACTTACACTATGCCATTAATACCAAATTTCAGAACTATTTATATGGTGTATTTTCTTGCAGCGGAATAGTACATAAGACACACTTGCTAAGGTTGTTCTTGATGCATGATACAGCATTTGCAAGAATTAGCCCTTGGGGAGCTATCCTGTTCTAGAGCACATAGTCTGCAGTGTATGGCTGAATCACAGTGTATCTCAAACACTTTCCCAATGCACAAAAGAAAAAAAAACCCTCCAAGGATGACATCTTACCCTCTAAATCCTTTAAAAGCTCAGGACTACTCATTCTGACATTTAAGTTACTTCCTACTCATGATGTATCTTACCTAAAGCCAAATGTGAAGTCCCCATTTGCAATGTAGGACACTTCCAAACATAGGCAGACTCTATTAAATGCCCACATGTGCAATCATATACTGCAAATACTCCATTATGATGGATCCATTAAAAAACACTCAAAGAACAGATTGGTTAATTGTTTTCCTGGAGCATGTGTGATATTTGCTTTTCTTATAGCCAAAATCTTTCTTGATTTTAAAGTTAACTGTGTTGCTGGGAGTGAAAGTCTTTGTAACTTGCTAACTATATTCAAACCAGTCTGCATACAAAAGATAGGTTCTAAACTTTCTGTAGCTGGATTTGACTTCTGTAATTTCTACGTTTAGTTTCCTACTTTGCACAATTACCACAGCAATTGTTTGATTTTATTTTTTAGTTCCTCACACCTCAGAAGCTCAAAAATTCTCTATTTTTATCATTTCCAGAATGGTCCATTTGCTTCTGACTTTCTGTTTAGGCACTAACATCTGTGAATAAAAGTATTATGATCTTAACAAAAAGAAGATGATCTTAACGTCATCCTGGGATCAAAAACATGCTTAATGTCCTGCATCAAGTTTCAACATTACAAATGAACACAGTTTGACAATCAGATTTGTGAACAAATCTACAAATGTGTTGTAAATGAAGAAAAGGGTCTTGGCTCACCTTTCCAGAACTTCTCTGTTGCAGGAAAGTAAAAGAAGGCGTAGCAAAAGTGTCATAATTTGGGCACACATTGAGTTGAAATTAATTTACTCAACTGGTTACAAGTGGCTAAAGCTACTGTTGGATGGAGCAAACTCGGTATTGATTTTCCCCTCACTCTTTCAGCCAACCAACCACTTTTTGTATACAGAAACCAGAACTGGCATGTGTTTTTAACACTCAGAAAAAACAAGGCAGAGGCAGAGATAGATTGGTAGAGCAGTGGACTGAGAATTGCTTTTAAAAGGTGCAGGTAATGCTTATTTTTATGCCAGAGCACAAAATATGTTAATGAAAATCCTTCCCAAGGTCTCTACAAAAGACAATATCAACCAAATGTTGTTATAGTCCTTGAAACTAAATATTTCTTCTTTTTAAGCAAAACATCACCCACCAGTTAAGGCTTTAATCCATGGTATCTTGCTACATCAGCAATTATGGCATTCATGAGAGTGCTGGACTATACAGTCCAACAATTGCTTTATCTGGAACAGCACAGATTTTACAGTGAAGGCTGCAAATAAACAGCCAGACTCTTTAGAGCCCGTCCTGCCCTGGCGACACAGGTTGCCCATATGCCACTTACTTCTAGCCAAGAGAATAAAGATGTCTTCTAAATAACTGGATGAGATTATGAAGTTGACAGATGTTAATCCTCCCTCTTGGCTTGGTCTCATATCTCTCCCTGAAATTAGATAACAAAACTGGGATGTGGGAGTATGACTGAAGCAGTCATAAAGCTGAAGGCAACCATGGTGTCAAAGATTTCAGACCGTGTCAAAGCCAACAAGAAAATTTGTTCAAAAGCAGACACATTACAAAATACTTGACTCCAGTAATACTCTGAGGCAGTGGCTACATGCGTTCCCATGGCATATCCAACTTCAGCATAGCATTTAGCTGCTTAAGCAAGGTGTCCTATAGGGTACAAATCCATTCTAAACATAATCTCTTTCATAAGTCCTGGCATAAAGAAGAGCTGTTTCCATGTGACCATTAGGCAGTACTAAATATTGGGTAAAATGGTAAGCAGAAAGCAAAGCTAATTTGTACCTTCAAGTGCTAGAAATGCTGGAGTTATCTCAGTCTCACTTATGGGCTTGAGGGACATTCCTCTTGAAAATGCTGTATTGTTTTGCATGTTTTTATTTCATAGTCATAGCCAAAATATTTTATTATGTGAACAACATTTGTTTTGAAACTAGGAATGGCAGCCTGCACCTTCCAAAATATTTTTCTCCTCATTTAAGTACAATACAAAAAAGGTAATTTTAATATGTAAACATTGAAGAGCTACTTAATATGCAAGAGACTGTATGTTTTTGGTGTGGGATATAGTAATGAAAATAGAAATAGAAATCATAAGTGTCTATTATTGAGATAATCTTTCTTATATAGTAATTTTTGTTTGTCCTCCTTGAACAAAAGAAAAACCTGGGTATTTTCTGCAATTTAAAATATGCTTTATTATTACTATGACACAGATGAATAGATATAAAGAAATTTATGCTTCTGAAATGTTGAAAAATCAGAAAAATTCCCTTAAGAATTTTACTAATCAAATTCTTTTTGGTTTTCTTCTCAAGTGATGGTTTTTTAAATGAAATTTTGTTGTGGTTCCCATTTTTTGACATTTTGATAGGCTTTCCAGAGTGTTTTCAGGGTTTTTTAGCCCCCATATTATTTATGCAATTTTATTTAAGGTATTCTCTTTCTTATGTTTTGGTGAAACTGCTCTAGAAGTTTGCCTCTATAATTTTGCTAATCAATTGCATCATTGAAATTTCTAGTTTTCAAAGCTTCATAAGTTTACTGAACATAATATGCAGGTCATACCAAAAGATCTTTCAGTGAACATGGAATCTTCTGAGAAGTCTGTACATGTTAAGCAGGGGGGAGAGGTGAAAAAAACAAGCATTCCAGAAAATGCATACACAAATAGTAACAGATGTATAGCAAAGAAAAACATGCTGCTTATTAATAAAAGAGACTGTAACATATCTCTTGTAGTCTTGATACCTTGTTGCCTTTCTCTGCTCTTTTAGTTTGGAAAGATTCATAGTCACTTTCTGGTAAAGATGATCTTAAGCAACAGGTTCGTCTAGGACTCAGTATGATACCAGTTTATATGTGCTGAGAATAGAGTTCCTTGATTACATTGTTGAATCCAGATGCTGACTTTTTTTTCTTTCCTTTTCAGACAAAAAAATGCTATTAATACTTCTATCACATTCTTCATTACATGCAAAAGCAACAAAATGTCATATTTCTGCAGTTTTTTACATAAGGAAAAATGACCATTTATGGAAATAATAGATATTGTAAAAGGTAACACGCTCTTTCCAGTCTTATTACAGTGCTATACAGATGCCCTTATTCGAGGTAGGTAACAGTGACGGTATCTTTGGTTCCACTATACACAAAAAGTGGTTATCTTGTAGCATGTGAACATTTGGGTTTTTTCTAAAAACTGTCCCAAGCAGGAATACAAATGCCATTGATATTTTATTTCTGAGTCTGAGCAGCATATTATAAAGGGCTTGCAGACTGATTCAAGACTTCAGATCTTGAACTTACTGATGTTTCTAATACAGTGACCTAATTCTTAGTATATCATATGAAAAACTTCCCTTATTGGGTGGCATAAAAATATAAGGTTAAACTGAGTATAAACTTTCTGATTAGAATAAAACGGGTTTAAAGTTTATATTTTCTGTAACTAGAAACTTTCTGCACAAATGAGTAGCAGTGTAGGGATATACTTTTTATGTACTCAGACTAGAATTTCTCTCATTTCTGAACAAAAAAAGTATTTATTTTTACAGAAAAAAGAGCTACAAAAAAAGTTAGCATTTCTATAACAATAAACCTTTATCATTTCCTGTTCCTATTCAAGCTAATTGGTTCTCTCTTAGCCAGTTCTGACATCTTTGCAACCCAGAAAAAAAGAAGGACAACAATATTTACTTCCTGCAGTTGTGCAGGTAACTTTTCAAGTGTGCCTATCAGGCTGGAATATGTTTCAAAGGCATGTAATTAATGATCTCAAAATAACTGTCGGGGTAGAAATGATGTTATAAAAATTTTTCATTTTTACTGCAATCTCTGTATTGCTAGGAAACAGAATATGGATTAACTTCAAATTGATATACAGAAAATGCCCTGTGAAAAATATCTTTTGCAGCTGGATGTACAAGAAAAATGGGAAAAAGTAATTTCTATACTTAAATATCCCTTTTCTCCTTATTGATTTAGTTAATAGACTTTCAGATCTTCTTAGTTTTGAATTTCTACTAATTAAATTTCTTCTTCCCTGACTTAGATAAAAATCTGCTTATACCTCTTGAGAATGATTGGATGTTATATTCTGTCTTGTTCCTGTAAAGTACTCCTAAATACCCACACAGCTACCCCTTTTATATTACTTTCTGTTCTTCTGTGGTACAATGTCGAAGATAAGTAAGTAAAATCTCTACAGTACATAGACTGAAGTCTTCACTGGTGCCTGATATTTTTGCAAGATGAATAGCAATTTATTTTCATAGCCTGTTACTCATTTGTGATACTGGTGCAAAGCTATCCAGCTGTCAGTATCACTTCTGGTCGTACAGTAAAGGTTATAATTGAAGAACACTCTTTAAATAATGTAAGAGTTACAGTGAAAATCTAAAATTAAGAAGAAGGGGAAGGAAATTAGGGTGTTTGTTTGTTTGTTTGTTTGTTTGTTTGGAAGGGACAGCTTGTTTGGGTTTGGGGACTTTTTTGATGGCTTGGTTTTGTTTTGTTTTGGGTAGTTTTCTTTTTTAATTTAATTCCTGGGGAAAACAAATCTAAAGCATTGGATTTTTGTTGGCTAAGTCTGATGAATTCCTTTTATCAGGGTTATTTGAAACTAGTTCAAACACCCAGCATAAACTTCCTACTACATTATCTTAAATAATGCTGAATTAGCTAACATTCACACACTGTAGCAGACTGAAAATGGAGAGATGATTAAAGTTCAGGTCCTCCTTCTTGAACTATTTGCCCCCAGACCAGAATTTACACTTACACAGCAGGAAATACGCATCAACAACAAAGAGTTTATAGTAAAAAAAAAAAAAAAAAAAAGCTTTTAATGCAGAGAAAAATAAAGATAATATTGGTTTGGGTTTTTTTTCCTAAAAAAGTAATGGGTTTTCCTTAGAAAAGAGGAATAGAGGAATTTCCGATATTCATATTAAGTGCCATTCAGCACTGCTAAGATGACAAGTTCTGGAAATTATGCCAAAGCTTTTCAGCTGTCTCAAAACATAGCAAAGTTCACAAATGTGAACAGATTTATGAAGTATCTGTATTAATAATCTTAAAAATTCTTCCCTCTTTTAGAGATTTAATGCATGTTAAATTGTATGAGAAGTCAATAGGAGCTGGTGCAGACCTGTGTGCCTTTTAAAGTCTTTTCAAATATCTTTTATCAGCAAAAACTTGTTTGTATGTTATGCATACATTGCATAATTTATAAACTCTTGCCTTTAAAACTTGAAAAATTTTAATGAGACAAGGTTTATCTTGAAACTGATTTATGCATCTGCCCTTGAAGCAATTTTGCCATGAAGTTATTACATGTACTAACATAAAAGACAAACCATTTATTGATAAATGAATCCCTTAACACATAAAGGAATTTCCCTCTCTTTCCCTATTCTTTCCCTCCTCCATTTCAAGCTATTCACAATCCACTTCCTTTAATTAATCTAAATTGTTACAATTCTTCAAAAATAGCATGATTGAAAATGAATAGTAAGTCAGGGGACTTAACACAGCTTTTATCATATTGGGTGCTCTATATTATATTCTTAGTGGGCTTTTAGGAAAGGAATGGTAGAGCTATTTTCAAGTCTGAGAAACAACCTTTCCCATGAATAAATATAATGTGAGGAGACAGAGTTGCTCTGCAAAGCAAAATTACTTCTTAAACTTCTGCCACCACCTGGAGAAGTAAAGAGATATTTTTTAATTTCATTGTCAACTTTATTTGGGCTTCCAGAACCTTGCCTCTCCTAGGCTTCCTTAGCTACTGCTGTATGCTTTTTTTTAATAAGATATTGGTAGTTACCTACTAGAACCTCAAGATAAAAAGAAAGATCATGTATTAATTAACTGAGCACTACATAAGATCCAGGCTGCGGGAAAGGAAAGGTCTCCTGTTATTAGCTTGGATTTTCTTTATTGTATTTGCAGGTCAAAATGTGTTTTAATAAAGTATAAAGGCTCTATTATCAATCATAAACATTCACTGTGTGATTTTCATGACACAATAAACCAGATGTTCAGTAACAAAAATATTTAAATATTGCTGAAAGATGCTTAGAATGCTTAGAATCCTTTGTGGATGTATAACAAAGTTAGTGATTTTGAGAATGCTAATGTGCAAAGTTTCATAAATGAAGCTTCATTTACCTCTAAATCTTATTCTTAGGACTCAATGAAAGAACAGGTACAGAATATTGAAGGTCTGTTCCAAAACTTTCAGTCCAGTCTAATATAAGAAATGCTCATTTTTGTCGATCATTCTACAAAGGGATCATTTTACTGAATGAGTCAGTGCAGACTGATGGTGGGGACAACAGAATGAGCACCTTGCTGACAGATGCTAAGGCAGAAAGAAATAGCTGAATGCAGGCATATTCAGGAGGTCTACAGAGGGCAGGCTTTGACCTAAACACCCTTTAACCGCACACACTGCTAGACAAACAGCTTGGTAATGAAAGAGGGCCTTGTACTATGGAGGAAGAAGAGTACTTTCTTTGGGATACATCATCAGCTGTAGAACTTCTGTGTGAACACCATTCAGGTCTAGCGATTGATAACGAATCTTTTCAGTTTCTCCTTCTGATACTACTGAGAAATAACGATTCTGAATATTTACTTTTTGTTACACAGATGACTGTTTAATAGCCCTTGATTAGCATGTTTTTCCATGAATTTTAACCAGATACTGTTTGAATCCATTTATATTTTTGGCGACTGTGGCGTTCTTTGCCAAAGACAATTTAGTTACCTCCTTTTTGTTTGCACAGAATGTCTCTGCAGTAATTCTCTTGCTGTGTTCCCCTGGACAGTCTGCATGACACCCGAAAAAATTAACTGCTTTAGCTGATCCTCTAATTTCCTGTTAAAATACCCTTAATTTTGATGTAGTTCTCACATTTACTTGGAATCATTACTACATGGACATTTTTGCTTTGGCAAAAATATTGAATTTGAATACTGTACAATCACTCTTAGGTTTTTCATTAGCATATCTTCATGCAGAGTTCAAGCAAGAAATGTTCAAGCCTGGGAGGGTGGGAGGAGACAGAGCCTGGACAGGTGACCCCAACTGACCAAAGGGACATTCCAGCCCATGTGACACCATGCTCAGGATATAAAGAGGGGGGAAGGAGGACGCAGGGGAAATTTGGAGTGATGGTGTTTGTCTTCCCATGTCACCATTGGGCATGACGGGGCCCTGCTCTCCTGGAGATGGCTGAACACCTGTCTGCCCAGGGGAAGCAGTGAATTAATGCCTTGTTTTGCTTTTCTTGTGTGCATTGCTTTTGCTTTCCCTCTTAAACTCTCTTTATCTCAACCCATGCATTTTCTTGCTCTTACTCTTCTGATTTTCTCCCTGATCCTTCTTGTGGGGCAGTGAGTGAGTGGCTGCCTGGGCTGAAAACACAACAAGAACTTGCCTCTAAAATATATGTACCTTGGATTTCACTGAATGCACACCTAATTTCAGTCTAATTACTTCTTCCTCCATCATTTAATTAAGTTAATTTTGTGATTTGATTATATCAAGTGCCAGAGAGGTCTTCATCCCAAAACAAAAATAGCAAAACTTTTCTCAGCACTCAGCCTACTGAAAAAACCCCGCAGTTTTTCGTGGTAAAAAGGTGGTAAAGCCCATTTTACAGGCTGATTTGTGCTCCCTTTCCTTCTCGCTTTCCAGCAATCCCTGTGGCAGGCAGTGAGGTGCCATCCGTCCGTGCACCAGCAGGTGTCTCCCCTATACGCGCACTGCGACTCCATGGCCCGGGATGCACATACACATACATCCATGTCCATACCGATTGTGGTGTGGGGAGGGCAGAAGGGGTACATACACCGTGCGCTTCATTTCTGTAAGGCTAGAAATACAGAGAAACAAAATGTAATTTCATACAATTCACGTTTTCCCGAGTCCTCTCAAAACAGTCCATGCCATAGAAGAAATTTTGGGGAAATAAGGTGTTAATCTTACCCCCGCCCCATAGAGCATATTCATAGCTTTTTGCTGAGTGTGTACTACAATAGTTATGCCCTAGAAAAAGCCTCAACCAGCATGGCTGAGATAGCTTTTAGTAGTAAATATTCTGTAGTATTTCTCAATGTAGTTCTAACTACTGAAAGAGTTAGTAATATGACAGATCAGGATGGGGCTTTCACATTTCCATAAAACTTATTTTTTTATTAATGAATCTACTCTATCAAACATGTCTGACAGCAGCAATATTCATTAGAATGGCAAACTAGCTACAAAAAACAATGGGGTTATAAGTAAAAGTAATTTATTAATAACAACCCTGTTTTATCTTGTTTCCAAATTATTGTTAAAATATAAACCCCTACTTGTTCGTAAATGTTATACAATAAATAATTAAAAGATTCACTGGATTTAAACTTTTGTTGATCCACGTCTGACTAAAATTTTACCCATCACTACCCTTGGAGTTCTGTCTTGAATTTTGTATATGAAATACACCTGGATTTCTGAAAACCCAGGAGAGCAAATGGTTATGCTTTCTGAGATCCTGGAAACAGAGAGAATTTGGCTGGCTACAAAGGCCATGGGAAGACGTGCCCATGCAGAGAGCATTGCTAGCAAAATCTGAAGTAATAACCTCTGCATACAGCCCCCAAGAGCAGGGGGAAGCATGTAACTTGAACAGGCTTGGAAACTGTAAACTGAGAAAGGATTTGATTAGCATGGGAGGAAATATGGGACAAAAATATGGGAAGGAAGTGCTGAAGAGTGAGGGGAGCTTTATGAGATCACAAGAGGGCTGGTGAGAAGGAAGTCTGAGGTGGGAAAATTTGTGTGGGAAGGTGCTGGAAAGAGGATGAGAAAAAGGGCATAACAGAGGACAGGTAGGATAGGAAATGCTGGGGTATTTAAGACTCAGTTCAAAAGAACAAGGAAAGGATTGGGATTTGGGGCACAAATGGTATGAGATCAAGAGAGGGATTTGTATCTTCACTACCTCAGTGCCTTCTTTTTTAATAGAAGAATTTAAGTAATTGTTTTAGCTTTATATAAAGCCTCTGTATAAAAGGCTTCAGAGTCTGCAATGGGGTAGCTGGACATAAGTTCATACAGGCAAAGCCCCGAGATATTGTACCTAAATAACTTAACCTCAAGTGTGGATTATGATATACAACCTCCATTGTAAACCTCAGAGCCACGTTCACCGTCAGCATGATCTTGTTATAACAGCTAATAAAAAACCACAATCCTTGGAGGACCCGATATATTTACTTTGTCTCAGACTGGCAATAATGGAGAACTCTCAGTATTTTGTGGCTTCTTTTAAAAGTGAACAGAGTCCATTCTAATCATACCCAACAAAGCACTGAAAGTAACAGTAAATATTGCAAGTTTGCTGAAGAGTGCAGCTTCAGAAGAAGAAAATCTCTGTAAAATTCAAATTGGAGCACTATTTCAGTTCAAAAAATGCTTCCAAGAATATTTCTATTTTGACAGCTAAAGTATTTTTTTCCCTCGGAGTGATCCTTTTAACTTTTAGCTGCACTATTTTTTAAAAATATAACTTTTTCTAAAACAGTTATTAAACACTTCAAGAAACTATTTTGGGTCAGAAAGCTGCCCACCCCCTTCAAAAAGGCTTGTGATTTTTTCATTCTGGCTACTGAACTAAAACTGCCACTATTTGCAAATATAAAGAAAGAGAAGACGGTAGCAAACCCATATGCTCTGGGAATAGTTTAAAGCACCTCTCCATCTTCCACCCCTGCCCACCAGCCTTCTCATCCTTATATCAACACCAAAACAAAGAAAAAAGATACAAGCTGTTACAAGTTGTGAAATTATTTAAGATCCCCATGTCTGCTCGGAAAATAACTTGTATATTTGGTTGCAGAGATAGTAAGTGACTTCTAACAAACCATCTGTGAGGACACAGCAGGAACAGGACAGCAAGGAATGGAGCAAGACCCTTCACAACATCCACGAAGGGAAGGAGATGAAGCCTGAGAGTCTCACACAGGAGAAAAGCTAGACATAGAACAGGTCCAGAGACCCTCTAAGAGACAGGGGTAGATATGATAGGCTGAGCTTAAATGGGGCTCCTCGGCTCATGAGCTGAGCATCCCAGGTGAGGCCAGTCAGGGACAGTAAATCCCATTAGCACCCTCAGGGCTCTGACATTATTCTGCAACAGATGAATTGTGATTAATCATATTCTTTTTTAAGAAGCTCAGAGCACGTGACTATTTTGTGTGTTAATTTAAATAAGAGTGAAAGAGGTTAATGTTTCTTACTTAAAATTTGTGACATGCTAAAGGTATGCATAAGTCATGTGCCTAAAGTCAAATCCAGTGATTTTTTTATTTAATTGGATTTGGGACTGGACCCTCAACTAGGCTGTTGAGTGCAAGATATTAAAATGCATTGGAGCCTTTTGGAGTAAACAGATTATCTGAAAATTCCATAAGGGTATATTAAAAGAGTGCAATGTTTAGCCACTTTTAAAGTTAGTCTGGTCAGTCTATGCATGCATACAATTGGATTAGTAAAGCTTTGTTTAAGTGTCTGCAAACAAAGGGGTACCACAAAGCAAATATAAAATGCTTAAGCACCCTATATCCTTTAGGAGTTAGCTTTATAAATGGTTTTGAAACACTTAACCAGCAATCTCCCTGAATCCCTCAAGAGCTAAATATCACTAAAAATTGGCCAGAAGTGTATCAAATTGGCCAGAAGGGTATCAAATGTAATGATCAGAGGTTACTTTGAAATATAGACTTGTTTCCTTTAGACATTTCTGTCCCCTTCTGTCTTTACTTACATGCAAGATGATTTTCAAAGTATTGCCAATAAGGAAATACTTCACTGTTCTAAACATTAAAAACCTTCCTGGAAACTTGTCAAAGAACCCTCACAAAAGTGTTGCTTTTTTCTTTTACTTCACATTAGTGCAGTTTCAAGTCTCAGATTAAGCTCATAAACTGTAATCATATATTACTTCTCTATACTTGCTAGTGTTCAAGGCCAAAAGAAGCAGGAAAGATATTTCTTTGGATTTTTGTTTTACTTTATGGAAGGTTTTTTTTTGGTCCTGTCTTTTCTGTTTGCTTTTTTCCAGTCCAAATCTCTTGACTGGGTTGAATACATGATCCAAATAGCAGCTTATTTATCATGCTGTTTGGTGATGGATGCTTTGTGATTGCCTCCTATTATTTTCTGACTGTAAAACTAAATTAGATTCTACACCGTGCAAATGTACACAATGCACATTGTAATGGCAGCTGGTGGAGAGCTGCTGTAGCCAATTCTGAGTCTTTTTCCAGTTACAACTTCTGTTTCTTGTCTTCTGTGTGCAGTTTTCTGCCACCCCTCCTCCCAACCAGCACCTTAAAGAAAATGTAAAAAGTATCAGGCAAGGGCACCAGCTGGTCCAATTTTCTGTCCACAGATATTCATAGTCTCTGATTTGGAGTCATGGTCCCCTAAAAGCCCCATTTACACAGAAGAAGAAAAAAATCACTGTACTTTTTTCATCACAAAATATTGAACAATATAGAAAATAGGCTCATGTAGTTCCTGTTCAAAAGGTTGTCCTTCTTAAAATAATAAAATGTCAGATTCTTCAAAACATTAATGCATACATGTGCAAACACAGTATAAGCACGTAGCAGCATGACTTTGGTAACTTTTCCACGTAACTGTATTATCTTGGAAGGAATGAGCTGCTGTCTATTTGTAACTAAAAGAGGTTTAAGCTTAGAAGTACTCTTATTATTGGTTTTAAACACCAAAGGTGTTCTTAATATTTATGGAAATTTGTTGTACAGTAAGGAACTACAAGACTAGCAGTCCCATGAAATTTGTGCATGGAACATAAAGGAATACAAAAAATGTAACTTCAATCCATCCTCTTTTTGGTTTGTTTTTTTAGATTTGTCTCTGCTTTCTTTGTGGATTGCTGTTTGGTGGGGTTTTTAAGGTTCAAGGTTCCTTTTAAGGTTCCTTTGTCTCTAAGCAAAGGGATGTGGGGTATTATAGACCTTGGATTGTTTTCTCATTTCTATTAAGAGGTAGTGATCTGAGCTGATCCATGCAGGTTCCATTCTTGGATTTCCCAGTGTAATAGCACCCCATGTAAGCCTACTGTTGGTCAATATATGACAGTACATACCTTGAGGTGGCTACATAAGTCATGGGCCAAAGACATTTTGCGAACTGCTGCACAGTGACTAACCATGATTGATTTACTGTTCAATGGTGTAACTGTTAAACAGATTCTCTCTTTTTAGCTGCCAGTTTCTTACAGTTATTGAGACAGCAGCTGAACTGCTTTTCCCATTCTCCTTGGTGAATTATCACTTTATTTAAACTGCAAAAATGGTACGTGTTTCTGAAATTCTGTGATAAGTCATATGTCTACTTCACTGCAGATCTAAGGATAGGTTTTACTTTCTCTCCACATTCATCATTAGTGTAAAGAAGTGCTTCAAGAACACTTTTTAATGCCTATGGTTTTTAAACCTTAGTTCATTTGTTTCCCTCTGTAACAGCTTATTTTCTGCCTATGCACTTTCTCATATACTATAGAATATAGAAATTTTACCTGTATCCCCATTCTGACTAACCTCTCTTGGTGGCCTTTTTAATTTTAAGAGTTGTATATTTACAATTTGCAGTTGGGATTAACTATGTTTTTTTTAAATGTACAAAATATAATTTTTTCTATGACTTTGAACATTAAAAATGTTTCAGCTTAAAGGAAATCCTCCAAAATAGGCAATAACATTCTTTTTTGTAGAGATGATTTTGCCTTCCTTAATACAAGAATAAGAAAAAGAAATGAAATACTAATTTGAATCTGTAACTCTTGTACTCTTAGTTTTCTGAGGCCATCTCTTGCTGTACAGCCCTGAATCTTCCATGCAGTACCATGCTTCTCAGTGGTTTTTTTTCCTTTTGTGATCCCTTTCATCCTTGAGATACAACAGCTTCTGACACAGTCACCTTTACCAGCTTTGTGATCATTCCCCTACCCACTGGGAATTTTGCAGTGCTGCACTCTGACTGCTTTGGTTCCATGTTATAGAAAATCTTGTGTGAAATTAATTTGTTAAACTTGAGACTCCAGCCTACACATTCTATTTTCAACAGGTCCCAATACCTCAATTTTCTGATGAAATTACCTTTTATTTCATTAGCTCTGTGTTTGTAACTCTTATAAGGAAAATATATATGTAGACTATTGGATTAACAATCATACTTCATTAAAGCATTTCAAGAAAGAAAAAATTTAGTAAAAACTTGTTCAAGATGCAGAGGTAGGTTTAGATTCAGATGTAATGATCACACTGATTTTCTTGTGTTATCACATTAGTCCTCTTTTACAGTGTCATAC
This sequence comes from Dicrurus megarhynchus, assembly GCA_013399195.1. Classification (NCBI taxonomy): domain Eukaryota; kingdom Metazoa; phylum Chordata; class Aves; order Passeriformes; family Dicruridae; genus Dicrurus; species Dicrurus megarhynchus. Next base: position 187,150 of record VXAD01002539.1, on the reverse strand, counting down.
TGAACATGATACCAGTTGGGGTATCAATGGTTTTAGTTTCCTGCCCTCTATCGCCCAGTGGTTGCTTTTCATCACATTCATTGTTTGATAACTTCACCCAGTACCAAGTTTCCTGATATATATCTTGGTTTCTGTGTAAGCTTCATAATGCCCAGACTTTCTTACTTTATGGGAAATAGATGGTGACTACACCAAGAACAAATCACAAGCTGAAAAAATTTACTGGTCTCATTTTTCTGGAACAATTCTCTCCCTGATCTCTTTATGATGTTCACAAATATTTGCAAAGGCAAAGCATGAAATCCAATGGAAGGGTTGGAGAGGATATGAAAAGAGAAAATTTGTCAGTTTAAAGCCTCACATCCAACAATATGCTGTAAGCTGTCTGCACCATGTTTAAATTGAAAGCAAGAGAGCAAAACATTCAGAATGTACAGATGATAAAGAACAAAACAGACTATAAACGGGAGACAGTTGGAGACAGCAGTTCTGAAACTATAATCTTCCTTTAGCATATCTAAAACAGAGCAATCATTTCTCTTCCTTGACAGTAGCAAAGCATAACTCTGATTCACTGAAAACTCAGACTTTGTTCTGATCCTCTGTAGGTAGGTTTTAGTCCTTAGTGACACTGTAGCTACTGAGTGCATTAACATCAAATAGACAGTAATTCTGCATGCATTGTCACAGGGTACTGAAGATAAACATCTCTGACCTATAAAAACTGAAAAGAACAAGGAATGTTATCTTCATTATAACAGGAATAATTAGTTAGAAATGCCATAGAAGTAGAGCATCCTTGTCAAACATAGGGAAAAAAATCCCCCCAGTTTGGCATTAGTTCATGTATTCCTGCTATTCTGATCATCTTTGTATGAATCTAAACTTCTCTGAGTTGAGCAGAGTTATCCTGATGTATTCTATCATACGTACATTTAAATGGGTCTATGTGAACCCAAAAATCCAGTGAGAAATGAGTTCGAAGGAAGAGAGTGAGATGACCCATTTTAGGGAGGATTGTGCTGGAATCTACAGACTGCAAAAAACACTCTTGATGGTTCAGCATCATTGCAAAAGACATGGTAACTCAGGTCTAAATCTAAGGCAGAGAGGCAGCAGCAGGAGGCATATTTGCTGAATATGAAGAGCAGATTCCATTCCCATAGATATGAAAATAGAAAGGAAACATGAAGAAGAAAGCTGTGGGGTATGCAGGTGGTGTAAGGCAATTTAGTCACTAAAATGAGAGACCAATCTTTCAGTATGTGCGAGAAATAATCTTATCAGGACATAATTTTACCAAAATGTAAAGCATTAAGCTTTAAATCTTCAGTTAAAAACATCATTACAATTTTATTCTACCAGAAAACCTTATTTAATAAAATCCCAAATTAGTCCACTTTTATTTTTTCTTATTGTATGTATTCTGAAGAATGGACACTTACGTCTCTGTCTTGCCTTGCTATAATTCTTCTATAAGCAGGAACAAAAAGCACTTAAACCCAACAGTTCTATGCTCAATTGCTAAAGAATAAATAAATAAATACTCTTGCTATTATTTTATAACTACAAAAAATGTCAGGATATCACCCAGTGCTTATAGGAACCTGTGGGAATCTATAAACTTGGGGCTATATACAGCATTTTTCCAGCTCCATCTCTCACTGAAGAACATCCCAGAGTTCCAATTACTAGGCCACTTGAGGATTCTGCAAATGCTATTGCTTTGAAGGCTATACTTCACAGTCCTTTATTGCTAGGGTGAGAAGTCACATGAGCAAAAAAAGCTTACTGATTTGCTTTGAGACTCACCTTGTTTGCCTAAACATTAGAGCCAAGCACCACCTAAGACTTCTGCATGAAATTGGCAGAAGCAATACAGAGAATAGAGGTGACTGGTGTACTTTTGGTCTCAAATTTCACCAGGTCCCTGTGTGTGGGTAATACAATAAATCCAACAGGAGGAGTCAGTGGAGTCTACCTCTACTCATGTTTCTTCTGTCTTCCTTTAAGCATGGCTCAATCATGGAAGTTCTCCATCCCTGGAAGTCCTGGCTAACTGGGGAGGTCCCACATGAGTGGGTTGGCCAACAAGAAGAGCCAGAAGGAGGATCCAGAGGACAACAGGTCTGCCGGCCTGACCTCAGTGCCCAGCAAGGTTATGGAATAGATCATCTTGAGTGCAATCACTTGGCACATACAGCACCACAATGAGATTAGGCAAAGCCAGCACAGTTTTAGGAAAAGCAGGTTCTGCCTGGCCAAACTGATCTCCCTTTATGACTAGATGAACCACTTTGTGGATGCAAGGAAGGCTGTGGATGTTTTCTACCTGGACTTCAGCAAGGCCTTTGACACCATCTCCCACAGCATACTCCTGGAAAAGCTGGCAGCCCACACCTTGGACAGGTGCTCTTTTGACTGGGTTAAGAACTGGCTGGATGGCTGGGCCCAGAGAGTGGTGGTGAACAGTGCTGCATCCAGCTGGTGGCCTGTCACTAGTGGTGTCCCTCAGGGGTCTGTGCTGGGGCCAGTCCTGTTTAATATCTTTATTGATGATCTAGCTGAGGGGATTAAGTAAATTCATGGACAGCACCAAGCTTGGTGGGAGTGTTGATCTGTTGGGAGGCAGAAAGGCTCTGCAGAGGGGTCTGGACAGGCAGAATGAATTGCCCAAGGCCAACTGCATGAGGTTTGACAAGGCCAAGTGCCAGGTCCTGCACTTCGGCCACAATAACCCCAGGCAGTGCTACCAGCTGGGGAAGAATGGCTGGAAAGTTGCCCAGTGGAAAAAGACCTGGGGGTGCTGGTCAACAGCAGCTGAACATGAGCCAGGTGTGCCCAGGTGGCCAAGAAGGCTGATGGCATCCTGGCCTGGATCAGGAACAGTGTGGCCAGAAGGACCATGGCAGTGATTGTCTCCCCCTTACTCAGCACTGGTGAGGCCACACCTCAAGTGCTGTGTCCAGTTCTGGGCTCCTCAATTCAGGAAGGACACTGAGGTTCTGGAGTGTGTCCAGAGGAGGACAATGGAGCTGGGGAAGGGTCTGGAGCACAAATTCTGTGAGGAGCAGCTGAGGGAGCTGGGGGTGTTTAGCCTGGGGAAAATGAGACTCAGTGGGGGGCCTTATCACTCTGTACAACTCCATGAAAGGAGGTTGTGGCCAGGAGGGGGTCAGTCCCTTCTCCCAGGTAACGAGTGACAAGACAAAAGAACAAAGCCTTAAGCTGTGCCAGAAAAGGTTCAGGCTGGATGGTATGAGGAATTTCTTCATGAAAAGAGTTGCTAAGCATTGGAATGGATTGCCTGGGGAGATGGTGGAGTCACCATCCCTGGACCTGTTCAAGAAATGACTGGGCATGGCACTCAGTGCCCATGGTCTAGTTGACAAAGTGATCAGTCAAAGGTGGACTCAACGACCTCAGGAATTTTTTCCAACTGAAATGATTCTGTAATTCTGTAATTTAAATATATTTGAAACATTTCTCCAATGGTTTTTACCAATGGAGCAAGTATAAGGTACATATAGGTCTGTGATGCCTTTAATTTTACTGATAATACATTCATTTTTTGCAAAATACTTCAAATGTTAAGTATCATTTGGAATACAGCCTCCTGGTCATAATATCCTTAGTTACCTTCAACATTTGAAGAAATTCCATTCATTTATGTGTGTGTATATATGCATAAATATATATATATATTTCATCAAAGTATTAATAATAATGTAAATTAGAAATAAGAGAAAGCCTACTTGTTGTAGGACTAGATTTCCTTTAAATGTCTGACAGATAACAAGAGATAAAGCCTGTTTTTAAACCAATAGAAATTTTTTTAATTGGGCAATATCCCAGATATGTAGATTTTTTTCTACTCAATTATTGAAACATCATTGACGAAGTTGTTTAGAATTGGGCCTAAAGTCCAATAAGCATAAGCAAATCATAAATTAAGTAAATTAAAAAAAAAAATCTAGATACTGATGCAGTTACAGACTTTGCTTCTTGGACTAATAGTTCTTTAGTTTTGCATGTTTTGTCTTTTGAGGTATTTCGGGTATTTGAGGTTATGTCTGAGGCAAGATTTTAGAACTGACACATTGTAATCCAGGCCCTTTCACATCTCTGTGATGCAATCAGGATTATCAAGAAGTTTAATTTTCCTCTCCTTAATTGCAGATGAGCAGGTAAAAATTCATTAATACTATTATGTTAGGTACTTTTATTTAATGACTATGAGGCACAGCTATTGTGTTTTGAAGAGATTTTGGAATTAAGAATTTGGAATTAAGTGATGAGGAAATAAAACCAATTAAGACTAAGGCAACAAGAAAAAAAAAAACAACCCACAAACATTTTCTTAGCTCTTTAAAAGCAGAAAAAATATAAGTTATCTCTAAATAATTCACGTCATGCCAGGCCAGCTTCTCAGAAAGCGACATTTCCATTTTCATTTACAAGTTTCCCCAAATGTTTCATTAAAATTCAAGGGCTGTGCTGGAAAATAAACTACTTTCAGGTATTGAGGTTTGGTGGCTGGGATTTTTTTAGTTTTAAACAGGTTACCTTCTTCCCTTATCTTCTTCAGCAGTTGGCACTTATAAATGACACAATTTTTTAAAACTGCTGAATTTCAAAATTCAGTTCACTAAATAAAGGCTGGTGAGATGTGACAGTGGCACATTCTGTTCTCCCATGGCCTTTCCTCTACTGTTTTGCCTCCTCAAATGCTCAGTCTGTGGCCCTTCATTGCAGAGCCTGATTTTTCTGGTGATGAAGAGATAATGGACCCTCTGAGAAATAAGACACCATGTAATAATGGTCTGCCCTACAGAAGTAGTCCATTTTAATTTCATGGTTGTTGCATTATCCCACATGTTTTCTCACAAGACATTACAGCAGGATCACAATAATTCCACCACTGGTAAGTACATAAAGCAAAATTAGCTTTAAAAGTGTTATTCTTTGAAGTAGTTTCTTTCTCTAGGTTGTATAAAGCATAAATTTATAATGATCGAATCTCCCATTTTGCTCCTTTTTTCAGGTACAAAAGCATTTTTATTCTACAGATGTATGTATGCTCAAAGCTAAACCTAAGGCTTTTGTTTCAGCATAAGGAAGGGACCTGAGATCAAATACACAGTATACAGGGCCTAATATTCAATGGCAAATCACTTTGAACCAGTAACGTCAAAAACAGAGGGATATTCATGAAAGAAAGAAAAAAAAAAAGATTTTTAGTAAGATTTTTTCTTAAGATGTATTAAATGTATTTCATTTCTTTGGTTTTTTCAGGAATCCTGTCACAAATGGTTGATAAGGCCTTTTGTTTAGGTAATGCATATAATATTTTGAATATACTCAATAAAAAAATCTGAAACTTTAAAAATAATCCTTGTATATTTTAATTATGCACAAAAAATTATAACCTTCCTTAAAACACAAATATTCCTACTACGCAGATAGGCCTAGGAGACTGTCATGAAATTTTTTTAAAGATCATTTTTGACATTTGCAGTACCTTGGTGGATGTTTTGTAGTTCAACAGAGCTCTCAAACGAAAAACTGTTTTGACAGTGAATGTGACTCCCCCGTGCATAAAACATCTTTTTCTTCATGTTTTGCTGTGGTAGAAAAATTTTGAATGGACTGGTGCATTTCACTTTAGTTCTTGACCAGTATTATGAGTTATTGACCAGTATCATGGGCTATTGAAGTCTCAGGAAAAGAATAACAGCCAGCAATAAAGCACCACCAAAACACCACCATAAATACTTAAAGTAACTCCTCAAAATTATAAGTTACCCAAAGCTCAATCTGCACATGCATGTGTTTGACCAAGTGCCATGTCTCTGGCAGTGGTCAGGAGCAGACACTTACCAACAATAGAACAATGCTCCCTGAGGATACGATCCCCATTTCAAAGGTTTTAAAGACTAAATTTGAGTCGTAGACATATATTTCCTAACAGTTCTTGATAGACTTTCATTATTTTTTCCTGAACACTTTAATTAAGGGGGTTTGATTTTCAGAGTTGTGAGCATCTACATGACTGCATTGCATATTTGCTGTTCTAATCTACAACACTACTGGCAATATTTTTAGCAATACCAGTTATGTGGAAAACATGCAAACACAAAATATGACATGATCTCAAAAAGAGACATTCTATGAGCGAAAGAAAAGGATATACCAATAATTTCACAATTAGTGTGGCAAGTCACTAGCATGAAGGCAAAAATTTCGTAATTGGGGTATACAAATAAATGGTGTAAGGACATGATTCCTCTTGTAGATTCCTTATGCAACCCACTGGTTCAGCCTGGGTGACTTTTCCTAGTTAATGGCACAGTGGAGAGAGAAAAAAATGGCATGGAGCCTACTGATTGTAAGCAACAAAATGCTGTTATTTGAGTGATAAAGTCTTTTGGCCAGTTTTAAGATGGAAAGTTCATTGTTTTTGTTGTGTGACTTTTTCATTTATTATAGTAAAAACCTCTACATTTTTTCAAGCATTGATTCATTTTATCACACCATATCTGTCTCCTTATTTTCAACACTCTCCATTCTAGGGCATTTACAGATCATAAAGTATGTGAAAGTTTTTTGGTTTTTTTTACATTTCTCCTACGGCTTTGTGATCTAATATCTTCCAAGGTTTAGCTGGTACAGGATATATTCTCATCCTCTTTTTGTTTAAATTTTCCAGGTCTGTTCAATGTCAGAATTCTCAAAAGATTAAAATGACAAGACTTTTAAAGTAAGCTTCAGTTATGACCACAAATCCCTCAGTCAGCGAAGGAGAAAAGGGGGATAAACTTGAAGCTAAGTCAGAAACCTGCCTTGAATGGTCGTTTTATTCCTGGTTAATCTTTTGATGTAACAGTTGCATCAGAAGCAAAGGTCAAATCATGTTCCTGCTTGCTGATACTGGCTGGTCATCTGTCGATGGGCCAGACATGCCACCTTCCCAGACACGTCCTGTCCTCTCACTGTAGGCCTGTAGGAGGAGAAGCTCAAGAAAGTTTTATCTTCTCATTCAAGCCAAGGAGAAGAAATTATTTAAAGTGCAAAATACACATTTTGACCTGCCTTATAATATGAATTTGAAAAGATATGCTTCTTAATAACTAGCCTTTCATAACATTCTTAAACATTACATTTTCTGAGGCTTTTTTAGGAACTTTCCAGTAGTCTGCAACATGGAATCCTTACAACTTCTGCTAGAAT
>VXAD01002539.1:116747-179875 GCA_013399195.1 Dicrurus megarhynchus | reverse complement strand
GCTGTGGGCCAGTTACTTGAGTGACATTGAGACTGTTTTGTCCCCTTGTCAGGTACACAGCACTAGATTTCCTGTTAACATCCAGTAAAAACAGTGTAGTGGCCAAACATAAGCAAATAACATCTAGTGAAAAATAACCCTGTGGCTCACTAGATCTCCACTTCCAAAGTAGTGTGGTGGCTTAGTGTATTAATATGTAAAAAAGCCAACAAACTAGCAGAAGTGAAAAAAGATGAGAGTTGCTCATTGAGGAAATAAACTTACATGTATAAAGGTAAAATAGCCCAAATAGAAAGATAAATAAAAGCAGGAGTCTCTACCCAGGACATTGCTGGTGTAATCATTCTGCTTTTAAATACATGCTATATTTACCCACTGCAGGATCTATCCAAAGCTTATTGATCGAAAACTCATTTAGTCTCATTCCCCTCTCTCTTTTCTCTCTTTCTGTGTACACTAGACAGAGATTTACAATAAACCAGACAACAATTCCTGGATCCATTTTTCTACATCCCATTCAGATGCAATAGTATTTCAAATCAAGCCTTTACATTCATACCACCAAACATTTATAAGCAAAAATTGTAAGTTTTTCTTAGATCTTGCTTTGTTAACATCTTCTGAAATGCTTTAGTTTCATTTGATTTGATTAAGCCTAAATAATTCTATAAAATCTGTACATTTTACCTGCTCAGAGCATATCTGTATTCAGAGCTCCAGTTTTACAAGAGAACATCTTGAATTTGCACGTCAGTCCTTCAACTCACTGAAATGGGTATAAAAAATTATGACACCTCAATAAGTTGTAAAGGCATGTAAGAGGTGCTGGAACAGTATCTGTCTTTCTGTCTTTCTGTAGACAGTAGCATGTTTATCATGATATCTTTTTTTTTTTTTTTTTGTGATTGTCTTTCAGTAAAATTGTAAAATCAACACCAAAGTTACTGAGATTAGGTGAACTAAAAAGGTCTAGATGACAGAAAATTTATGTGGTCTGATATGTCACTAGGAGGGCAATGCCTCAGTATTCTTTGTCTTGTGCCACTCTTGAAAATTACAGGAGCTGGTTTCTTTTAAATATCACAATCAGAAATCATAGTGGTGTTTTTCCTGTTCCTACACTTACATCCACTTTTGTTTAATTAATTTGTTAAATCATTCCAGGGGGGTCAAGAGCCCTGTACACAATGTTCTCTTCACCCTGCAGAACTCAAACCCATACTCCCAAGGAATATCTATAATTGCTGCAAGGATGTGATCTTTATTTCTCCTGTTGCGGTTGTATCACTTTGCCTAAGAGAAATAGTTAACTGGAGCATGAATGTCTAGGAAACTTTTCTGAGACTAGGTCTTACATTCTCCTTTCTCCTCAGTTCAGGTTTTGTGTTTCTTCCAGTGATTAATACAAAAAACATTCCATCAGGAAAGCCTGGTATTCAAAAATCCTTACTCTCTTCCCCTTTCTCATGTCTGGAGTGCTTTAACCAGATAGTCATGATCAAGCTATGTTTGCTTGCCAATCCAAAGTGTTAGCTGTATGTTCCCAATAGAAAAGTTTTGACTACTCATCAATTTGCTTAGTATAAAATTAATTTATGAGAATTTTCCTCCGGGTAGGGACTATGAGTTTTAAATTTCTCCCCCAAAAACTGGATATTTTATTTTAGTCAATGTGTGGTCTTCATGGAGCACAATATCTTCATCCTGAGATGCACTTTGAGAACTGGTGTTTGGAATTAACCATGCAAGCAGCACCTAAGTATACTAAAAATGAACATTTTCATACCAGAGAGATACAGGTAGGATTTTGTGTAGTCCCTTCTTTCTCTAAAATTACTGGTGGGACTGGGGTTTTCATGCTCTTTCCTTTTAACTGTGAGGGTTTTTTACTGTGATATTAAACTGAAGATTAAACCAATGACAAGAGCTTTATGTTCTGTTTTGAAAAGAGTGAAATATGTAACCACACTTGTCGTGCATTTCAAAGGGAATTCTCGAGTCTGGAGGAGGTTGCTCAAAATATTGCCTCCTAGTGTCTTGTGCTTTACCCATGAAGCTGGCAGCTTCATTGTTTCTGAAGAAAACTGACACAAAAGAAAATTTTAACAAAATCAAAAGCAGTTGTTTAAAGCTGGGACCATGCCCAGTCTTCCCATATAGAATATTACGAGCATATGTTCAACCTTGTCCACACTGTCTCCTCTTTCAGTCCTGCTCCCTAAGCCATAAGGAACATCAAATAAAACTTTGAATGGATGAGGACTATAGACAAAACAATTTCTAAACTTTGTTTATTGATGATGCACAAAGATTTGTAAATGTTATTAGTAATAGATTATTTTTATAACTAACATTTACCACAGAGTTTGTTCTTTCACTCATGAATGCTTTCAGATCAGTAACAAAAGCCGATGAATACTTATCACGTATAATTATCAAGGTATGGATTATTCCCTGATAGTCACAATACGTTCCTTGTTCTACCAAACGAAAAAAGTATTATTCAATAAAAATGTGATGAATAAGCCAGTTCCTGTCTGAAATTGTAGAAGTTTGCAATAAAATCCATCTATACAAGAAAATATTCATGAGTACTTTGCTGCTGACAGAGTGTGTGTGAGTTACGAATAACACAGCTCCAAGCTTCAAAGCAATCAAATCTGGATCCAACACTCTGGTCAATTCTACAGTGTAAACATTATTTTAGAGAGAAGGCCTTAGAATCAGTGTCAGCCCAGGTAATAAAAACTTAGTGATTCTGTGACTTGAGTCATTGCCTTCACCAAAACTAAAAGACAGTCTGTTCCTCATCACACTTCTTAGGCATCCATAAGATGCATTCTTGTTAACTAACAAGAACTAGTAATTTAAAGTGGAAGCCTTCCTGAAAGATGTCTTCACCTAATCACAGTATAAAATGTAAAGACAAGGCTCGCACCTGCTCAGGGACTCCAAGGCCACCAGTCAACATATCCAGGAATTGGCTCACTCATACACAATATATGCCCACTTCTTCACTATATCCTGACATTATTAGCTTTCCGCCCACAGAAATTCTGTAAGCTGGAAGTGCAGTGGGTCTTGGATAGATATTTCAATGGAAGAGGGGAACAGGGACCTGGTAAAGACTGCAGTATATAACTGTAAGGCAGATACTTGCCTACATCTTTTTTCCTGTCATTGACATGGCTGAGTACCTTATACATTCAGGAAAGGAGGAATGGAAAAACTCCATTTTGCAAGTAGAGACAAGAAAAACTAGCACTTTCAGCACAGCTATGTAGAGACAGCAACTGAACCTCTCTTGCAAATAATCTTAATTATGAAGGAATACAACATGTACAACTGCCAATACATGTCACATGCTTTGTTTCCTTGAAAGGTCTGTGGTTAGACGTTTATGAATGGAACTGATGCCTTGAANGAGCAGAAGTTAACAGGCTACAAGAAACTTCAGAGTTACACACTAGGCAGTACAGGATTTGAAATATATGACAGTTAAAACCTAAGGCATCAGAACAGATTGAACAGTGTATTATTTTCATCAGGAGTATTTTCATACACACACAAAAAAAATATTCACCCAAGAAGCAGCACTTATCACACATCCAGAAGAACAGAACTCAGTACAGAGGTAAACTGTTGAATCAAAAGGGACCTTCCAAACAACTAAACCAAAACACCGTTCCAAATATGAGTGAACTGACTGTAGAATCTGTGCATCTAATTCTTGATTAAGCAAGATTCTTGATCATTTACCTGGTCTTGAGATTACTGAAAGCAAAGGAGCAAACTTACATCCATAAATTTAAATTGATACTGTATATTTCTTGAACAGGATATTGTGAGCAAACCTCAGAAAATATAGACAAATTTTTCTGACACAATGGAAATTTTTAAAGCCACCTCTTTACTGACATCCACTTTAAAATCAAAAGATAAACGGGAACAAGGAAGCAAATTCTTTAAAATGGTTGGATTTATCTAAGTAATATTTTAAGTTTTTAATATTGTAAAACCTATTTAGAAAAACACAGTTTACTTATATCCAGTCTGAGTTGTGTTTTTATATAAGAAGGGAATATAAACCTGGTAGAGTAAGCAAGAGTATCAAGTTCAGCTAATACACAGCACATGCTGCATTGTGTTTCATTTAAACATTTTATTTAGTGTTTCATAAAGCAAGGACCCCACAGAAAACTAACCAAAGAATTGAAATACGAAGCTTCTTTCTCTCCAATACATTTTTGGTTTGTTTTTAAAGCAATTATATAAAGTGCTCTAATTGCTACTTACTTTAGGAAGGGTTTAGCACCGCAAGATGAAGACTATACCAAAGATATTTCGAGAGTTTTTAGAAAAATACACAGTGATGCCAGACTGTTACACCTATGGAGCATTTGGGTTTACATGGATTTTACCTCTTTCAGGCAGGGTGAAAAATAGAAGTCTGCAACTTTGGCAGTTTACTTCAGATTATGCATTCCATTTCATATAAATTTGTTACAGTAGTTAAGCAAAACAATGGTGCTTCTATTTTCAGGCCATGTTATTTTTTAACACGTACCCGAGCTGTCATGCAGGCAGCCTGCCTGCCTGCTCTGAGAGAAGGTTTCATATTCCAAAAGGCTTCCATCCCCCTACTCCCTAATGGTGAAAATAAATCAATTTCATCTGCTGGTAGTTTCATTTCTTCTTCCCCTCCCCCTTTTTTTTTTTTTTTCCCCATTTCCCTCTCCTTCCTTTGTGGGCTCTTTTCCACAATGCCATATGGCAGCTGAAGGAAGGGGAGAGCAATGATCTGCATTTTCAGCTCTAACAAAAGATGCAATAGTGTCAAAGAGGCTCATGAATGCATGAGACATACAAGTATAGAGAAGTGCCTTAAGTCCTGTCAGGAAGGACTAAAGGGAAGCCTAATAAACCTGACATTGCTTTAGTGTAAAGNTTCCATGCCAAAATCCCATTAGCTCTATTAATGACATGTGGTTCAAAGTAAAAGCATGTGGCAGAACAAGAAAGGCACAAAATCAACCATCCTATCTATTCGGTTTTGATACATGTATCACGAGATAGAAGTGTTTCAGTAGGGGCCGTGTCAACTTGGCTACATGAACAGCAAAGTGAAAAAATGCAGCATGAGACTGTAATCAGTTTCTCAGCTGTCCTAATTCATCTCCCTAAAGTCTTAACATATGAATAGTTGAAACTTAATTTTAAAACGCTGACAAAGTTTTCAGCATTTGTGTTCAAAGCACAGCTTGGGGTTTGTCTGCCCCTCACCCTCCCCAAGACTTCAAGCTGGCTAAATGCACTCCTGAGTGGCTTTGTGTGGCAGAATGAATACACCCTGTACTAGTGCAACCACTTAGGACTCCCTTAGTTAAACAAAAATAAAGCATGACTGAATTCAGCTGCAAGGGCCAGAGAAAAACAGCATTTCAATATGCAGAAGGTGTTTCCTCCTGAAGTATGGTTAAGGGCTGCCTACGATAAGGTTTGCTGTATTTCTGAATTATTAAGCTGAACATGTTTGTAACTTGATTTGCCTTCTCTGAAAGCAGGCATTTCTATACGAAAATAAAGGAATCTATTTTCAAACTGGAGTAAATCCTAGCTTTGGCAAGCGAGCAAGGCAGTGTCTGTTATATTAATAAGGAAACAATTTTATTACAACGAAGTTGTAGAAAAGTACAGCAGTATTGATTGACTAAATAATAAATACCCTGGTTTGTTCCTTGCACCTCAAGATACTTCTGTTTAGACCACAGAAAGTCAACAAACAGTTAAATTTCATTCAGAAGTCAGCAAGATTTACCAAAGTCTTAGTGCCATTTAAATAATAATAATAACTATAACAATAACAATAATAATAATAATAATTTTTAAAAAGTAGTATATTTTTAAAAGCACCTGAATCAGTCCCAGAGATATAAATTCAATCTTTCAACATCTGCACATGCTTTTCTGATTAGCCCCAAATAACTCTGAAAGTAACTATTGACCTTTAGCCATCACTAGAGCAAAAGATTAAAGTTGAGAGTTTCTATTGGATTTAGCTGCACTTAAAGCCTGGCTGGATTTGCTGGTCATGGCAACCACCCTTTAAACCCCTAACTGTCAGTCGGAGCAGAACTGCAACAAAATAAGTCAGCTATTCAACATTTCCTTTTCTCTTTAAGAATATCTCTTTACGTAGCTCATGTCAACTCAGTAGGGTGTGGATATTTTATCAGCAGAACAGCGGCTGGGGATGCTTAGGGATCCAGAAATCTGTGATCCGTTTTTTTGATTTTTTTTTTCCACTTTAACATTTGTATTGCTTTTAACTATGGGACTTGCACTATTTCAATTTTTTTTTTTTTTTTAATCATGTTATGGCAAATCTAAGCACAATTTCAAACACAAGATAAAGCAAACATCCTCATCCAAACCCAGAATGTCGTATATGAAGTTATTTAATATTTTGATTGGAAGTACCATTAATCCCTGCAATTTTAAAGATGAAAGTAGCTTTGGGCTCTAGAATCATCAGTGCTCTCGTGTACATCAACCATACATTATGGATTTCCTCTCGAATTCCACCAAAATTTAGGTATGTCTTTGAAAATTAGCCCCATTTCCTTGTCTATATCCATCTGTATCTATCCATATCTATATCTATCTGTATCTATCTATATCTATCTATATCTATATCTATTTCTATATCTATATCCATATCCATATCAATATCCATATCATCTATATCTATATCTATCTATCTAGACTTCTTTGATGTAAAGATTGATCATCGGCTATATCAGAAGCTTAGGTCTTCCACGTTTGTGGATATAACTCAGTCGATACCCTGTCTGGTGTGCACAGACAGTGGCAGCACATCCATTTTGGCACAAGGTTTGAGGCAACACTCTTGGCTTTACATGTTTGCAACTCTATGGGCACATCAGTCAGAGTGACTCACTGTCTGCTAACTAGAAATTTCTATCCTCATCCTAGTGAACTCCCCTGTGGTTTGGGATTTAGCCCATACCTTCCTTCATAGTGTGCTATATTCTATATGAAGCTAAACTAGGTATTTTGGGAAATGTCTATGTCCATTTTTCAAGAGTACAAATAACGGTTACTTCCCTTTCCTTTTACCAAACAACATAATTGAGGCGTGTTATTTGTGTTTAGAGATTATGTGCAGAAAAAATGTAATCTTCAGTTTTGTTATTTTACGAGCAATAGTTAAAACTGAAAATATTTAGCTGGAGAAGCAGACAATCTCTTGACCTACCAAAGGTGTGCTAGTTTACCTATCACCACCACAGCAACATCTCTTTTGGATTAGAAGTATTGTTTTAACACACCAAATGCCAGGGCTACTTGTGCAAACCCAAAAGACATTAACTACAAGAGAAAACAGATTCAACATTTCCCTGATAATCTGGATAGCGATGAACTCCAGTGATTCATCCAAGTGACATCCAAGCACCCTCTTTTTTCTTTTTTTAGCTTTTCTCAATGCCTCAAGTCTTCAGATTTGGTCCTAGCAGGTAAAATGCTTTCTGCCAAGATGCAGCAGGGAAGTATGAAATGTCTCCTACCTCACTGCATGGATTAGCTAAAATACACTGGGGCTTGAGCATAAAGTGACTTAAAAGAGAGGTTCATTCCCTGGTCTGAGAGCCACGTGGTGGAAACTACCAGTGAAAGCACAAGATGGGGCAAATCACAGGGAGTTAACATTTGAATTAGAAGAACTTTCTTTCAATATATTTTTCCCTCCTCTTAGTCATAATTTTATCTACCATGCTTGGAATTTTAAGTATGACACCACAGGTCTATCAGGCTGCAGCAATTTTTTTCCTAGCTGCTAACAGATTAATTTCTACTAAAATTCTATTACTCCCAGCTATTTCTCTCAGGAATTGTAACAATTCCTCTGAAAACAGATCAGCAGCTTTGGTGTAATCTTACTCCATGCGTGCTTCTAGTAAATCCTGCAACTAGATGTGACAAGAATAAAAAACTTCTTTTCATTTCCTCTCTGCCACCCAGACAGGTAGTAATGAAAGACATTTTGAAGTTTTCTGATTCCAGATGCAGCGTTAATTGCCAGACATCAGTGAGAGAATGCAGCTATGTTATAAACATTATTCCCTACAGCTTTGACATTAAGCAGAGACAGCACTGGAGGGGTCATTTCTCATGTGTGAGGTTTACAAACAAAGGAAGTTAATGTGGAATAAACATGTAGATTCTAACAGATTAATTAAAAAGGCATTTTCATTATCTTTGATGTTTATGAAACAGACCTTGTGTTTAGATAAATTAAAACCAGAGTATATACCATAAATTATACAGATAGACTTGAAATGTTGTACATACAGAACTGAAAGAAAAATTTACATGGGCTCCATAATTTGTCTCAAAATCCCTAATGCCACTCTTTGGAGTTTTGTTTATATATTTAGGTGGATTCAGTCTTGCTCAATACACATGTGGTTATGCATAAAATTAAAACTAAGTGCCTCATTCTGTTAGTGGAATGTTATGAAATACTTTTGAAGTTGCTTGAATTGGGCATGGCCTTTTATTTTTTTTAGTCTTTGGACTGAAAACAAACATTTGTTGTGAGCATCTGACAGTCAAATGTTTAATATTCAGCTTGCTTTTTAAAATGTGACTGTTCATATAGGCTATGTGAAATGTTGTTTTCCTTTCATTACAGGAGTAAAAATTAGAATAAGAAGATAAAGTAATTTGGGGTCTCAATCTGTGTTGTCAGGCAGCAGCTCTAGAGCAGTAACACATCTTAAGGAACGTGAAGAATTTCAAGTCTGAGCTATGAGGAACTTGCTGTCAGGCAAAAATTCATAGATACAAATTCTGAAGCTATATTATGTGCAGAATTTAATTTTCCCTGATCACAAACAACTGCCTATGGATGCATTGTCCTGACTATAATGGGTATTTTCAGATCCTTGCTCAGATCGAATTTTTTTCTTCTGCTCATGATTCTGAGGAAGAGCTGTTGTAAACAATACTGCATTTCATGTAAAAATGTAGTGGGAACATTTTAGCTAATAAGCCTGAGATTCACCGAGCAGAAGTGCCTGTAAAACCTTCTCTGGACATTCAAATGTTTAGATAGTTGGCATGATGATGAAAAGAAGCAGAAGAAAGTCAATGCCAAATTAATTATGAAATGGTTGCAGTCAAAGCTGAAATCAGAGACTCTTTCTCTGAGCCATTATTGCAAATTAACATACTTTCTGGACATCTCAATTTAAAAAAATACCATCCATGCACACATCACCACCACTGATAAATATCTTAAAATGCCACTGAAACCCTGAGAACTTCTCTTATATATAGCTCTTATTTTCTCAAGCCAGAGTTACAAGGTGATCTCTGCCGTACTGCCCCAATAATTCACAAATAGTACGTATTTAGCTGGAAAGAAAGCACAGGACATTTCTGCAGTGTTGTATCTCTACCTCTTTTTTTCAGGAAACATCTCAGAAATACAAAACCAAGAAGCTCCAGAGGATGCACCAGAGAAAAAGTATTAGAAATAGCATATTTAAATTTTATCCTGATGAATAAACAAGCAGCTCCAAGCAGCCTGGTAAGTCTTGAACATTGTTAGACTTGCAGCACATGATAGGAAATATATTGATATAAAGATATGTACACCAAAAAAAAAGCACATTCTTGGCAAATTTTCATAGCTACATTGAAGAGTAGGTAGATAGGAGAGTTTTATAAAGACAAGGTCAGTATTTAGCTGCTCTTCCAAAGCAATGTTTCGGGAAAAGTACATACATTTTGGAGAAAAAACAGTAAATGTTCTGCCTTTCATATATAGTAGAATTTATAAAGAAAAATTATGTGCAGTGTTATTTCCCCAATTTTCCTGAGCTATGAGGCTCTCTGCTGCAGCAGTGCTGACACAGGTATCACTAATCACCCAGAAATATACGCATGATATTTTGGAATTTGGTGCACTAATCATCTCCTAGAAGTCAAGGTGCTACTAGCACACTGACAGGATTTAATTTACTTTCTCTTCTCACAGATGTAAATATTACATGGAGAGGCTTGTTCTTCCCTGATATTTGGGCAGTAATAATGGAATGGGTGGCAATTTTGTTGTAACAGAATTAAAAACAGGTGTGATGCAATGTATGATAAAATCTAAAGGATATATCTGGTAAGTCTTTCTGATCTTACCAGCCAGTCCTGTGAAGGGATAATTACTGTTACCTCTTTATTAGCAATTATTAAGATTTCATTTATTATATTTATATTTCATGAGCTCTCACCATATGAGCTTCAGGAAACAATTCCTTCCAAAATTAGGTGGTAACTCAAAGCTAACACAGAGATAAGTGCAAAGCAGAACTCCAAATGCCAATGTATTTGGCTTTGGTGATTTGGGTAAAATACCACATTCCAGTTGTTTCTTTTCATTACTCCCAAATGAGATCGTTATGCGAATGACTTTGGAAGACACCAGAAAACACCATTCAGGAGATGAAAATTCAGGTTTGGGCCTACTTTATATCTGTAGATCTTACTGGCCTTCTTGTATTGAAATAAAATTACTTTTGGCAGAAGACCAAACTGTGGTGAGAGATGATGCTCTGAGGTATTTAAACCCATGATAGGAGCAGCATTCTGATTCTTCCAGCATTGTCTTTTCACTAGGAAGAGCAACAGATGATCTCCTTTGTCACAGTTTGTCTTTGCAATTTTGGGGACTATCTTTAGCTAAGCTCACAGGAGGTCAAAGTTGCTTATGTTTTTTATAGGGGGGGCGTTAAGAGACTGTGACAATAGAATATGCAATACGGTATCTATCTATCTGTAAAAAAGGAGGGTATTAATATATATAGGAGCAACTTATCTCCTTAAATGTAAGTGTTTAGTGCTGGTTGAGATGTTCCAGCTTCTTTCAGACCTCAGCATAAGGAAAACATGATAGAGAATCAAGAGCCTCACTATCTCTGGAACAACATCTGGCAGCCTGGTGGAATACCCTCAGACATCTAAAATGTCAGTAGAAACCTGTATCTACAAACGTAAACATTTATGACAGAAGTGTCAGGAGGTATTGCTCCTTCTGTATTGTTTTGCACTAACTTTTTTTCACTGGTCCTGTCAAAAAAGCCTCCTGCATAATACAATTAATTTAAAACTTGCAAGTGACTATGGCTTTTTAAGCAATACCACAGTACTAGCAGAAACCCTATTTTTCTGAATAACCCAGACCAATTCAGTCAATCTCCCTGAATTAACATTTCAATGAATTCAATGCCTGAATGATCATTTAGTACCTGGAACAATGGAGGGAAAGGTACAAGAAAATATAGTAAGGTGTTGCATCTTAAATAAGCTATCATCAGAGCACATGAACTATTTTGCTAATCCTTTGTGTTTCAGGGTATCAATTTATTTCAGTGAAGTAAGGGAAGGTCTCTTTTATCAGCAATAGTGTGGCCAGCAGGACCAGGGCAGTGATTGTCCCTCTGTACTCAGCACTGGTGAGGCCACACCTCGAGTCCAGTATCCAGTTCTGGGCCTCTCACTACAAGAAAGACACTGAGGTGCTGGAGCGTGTCCAGAGAAGGGCAACAGAGCTGGGACAGGTCACAAGGAGCAGCTGAGGGAACTGGGGGTGTTTAACCTGGATAAAAGGAGGCTCAGGGAGGACCTTGTTACTCTCTACAACTCCCTAAAAGGAGTCTGTAGCCAGGTGGGGAGTGGCCTCTTCTCCCAGGTAACTAATGACAGGATAAGAGGAAATGGCCTCAAGCTGTGCCAGGGGAGGTTCAGGTTGGACATCAGGAGTAATTTCTTCACAGAGAAGGGAAAGATTGGAACGGGTTGCCCAGGGAGATGGTGGAGTCACCATCAACACCAACGGAAGGTGTTGATGAAAAGACTGGATGTGGCATTGAGTGCCATTGTCTGGTTGGCAAGGTGGTGGCTGGACATAGGTTGGACTCAATGATCTCAGAGGTCTTTTCCAACCTAAATAATTCTCTGGTTCTGTCTGCCTTATCAAGAAACAAACAAAAAGCACCAGAGAAGATCCAGAAGAGATGCAGAGAAAGAATTTTAAAAGTGATAAGAACAAGGCAATAGAAATTTAGGATCTTCCAAAGCACCAACAGTGACAGTACTTCCAAGGCTGCAAACCATGTATTTCATAAGCATCTGAAGCCAGTGACAGAAGAGCATAAAATTAATGTTCTTTTTAGAAACTGGAGTATGTTTTGGTGTTGCACTGTTATTTTTATAAACAAGGGAAGTAACCTGTACCAGAGAGTAATGAAAGAATCATTACTGAAAGGCCAGCAATACAGAATGTAAAAAAGTGTAAACCCAGAATGTAAAGTCATATCAGGAGATGCATCCATTCTGTATACAAGGTACATATAGGGCAAAGCCATTTTTCCTAGTTTCTAACTTTTCTGATTTGAATGAAAACCTTAAGTGCTTTTATTCCAGATTAGAGTCTACAAAAAAAAAAAAAAAAAAAAAGATTTTTCATGCTTCATTTGAGATCAATGGAAACATGCCACTATGAGCTAATTTTGAATCATGTGCATGTTTTGTGTCAATTGTTAGTTGAATATCACCAAGAACCTAGGCTGTTATACATGGAAACACAATATAAATTTAGGCATTTTTATTGAGAATTTAATCTCACCTATGTTGTTTTAAAATTTAGATTTTTTTAATATTTAACTTCATTTAAAAGCCTAATTCTTAGTAGACTAAAGTAAAAAATGGTATTTAAGCTATTGTTTGGGATTTGCTTAAAAAAACAGCCCACAAAACAAAATGAACCTTTGCTTTTTGAAGTCATTGGGAAACCTAAAGTCTATAATCTTCCCAGTGAAATGTTGGTAGCCACACCTGAGAAAACTGATGGTGGCGCAGAAACTATTTCCCTCAATCTTGTGCAGCATAATGCAGTCTTAATTTGTCATTAAATTTACCCTTGACTTTTCACAGATGCAATATTACGCTTTCTGAAAGACATTTTGTTTGCTTTCAACAGATTAGGCATCTTCTGCTAGGAACTAACAAATTTTTACTTTGAAGTACTAAAACACACAATTATAATAGGAAAGAAAGAATTCCGTTTTTAACCTATGACTTCTTTTAGTAGTTTTATGTGATATATGTCTGTGTGGAGCTCCATACAATTCATAACTTTAAAAATCAACATTAAGTGTTCTCCATTTAAAATTTTTCTGTAATTACAAATATTTTGTAATTATGGGTAATAATTACAAATTGTTACAAGTCTTTAAAATTCAAATAACTTTGCTTTCCAATAACATCCTTGTAGCCTAATTTGAATTCTTCCCATGGAATTACCAATGTAGGATTGAATTATAGCAATAACAACTGAATTTAAACTGCTTATCTGGGTAATCGTGATTAGATGTTCTTGTGTTGATGGCTGGATGATATGCTGTTTCATCATTTTTTTCTTATAGTCAGCTTTATTTAATATGCATTTAAGCAAGAGTTAGTAAAACTGAAAGAGGGCACTTTATGTAAGACAACTTTACGCTTATGCTAAAGCCACAAGAAAAATGCTTTTGTGTATTAGCCAAATAAAAATGTAGATTATCTGAACACATTTTGGATCACACTGTGGTCAATAAACCCCGCTTTGAAGTCAGTGACAAGTGGCCCAATTACCATTGCATAAAAATTAACTTTTCCACCCCAATAAGGTCCACATTCTCAAAATAATTTTTGTCCCATTCTAAAAGAAAAAAGTTGCTAGAACAATGTGTTTCCCTTGGGAAAAAAAAAAAAAATTCCTAAACAAGTGTTTCCAGCTCCTCAGCACGTAGTTCGAATTCATTATTTTAATCCCTCTAGAAATATTTCAGTTATGTGACACTTCTATATGGGGTTTTCTTTTACCCCAAAAAGAATATAGAGCCTCACCAACAGAATTCTTTAGACTGCACTTTATGTCTTGTTCCTAAGGCCAGTTAGTCTGACATGATATCATTTTACCTTCTTTTTATAAGTCTTGAATTTCTTTCAATGTTTACACAGAAATAGAGGGTCAATAGAGCTTCAGTTCCAATATTAGTTTCAGAGCTCTGATAAATCTCATTTATATGGATATGGCTATAAGTCAGATATTTTCTATACGAATCTTTGGTGATAACATTATAATGAAGGAAAGGAAAGAATTTGCATTCTTATCCGAAGAGGTGAACCAAGAAAGACACCTGAAAAACAGATCTTGTGCGCTTCCTGAGCCATGAGAAGCAGATCTCTCAGTCTGTGGTGTGTGGATGTGTTTTGTGCTTCTGATAGACATTGCATTCACCCAATAATTTCTGCAGTCTCTATGGGCAGCACTCAGGAATCATTTCCTTCCAGGAGCACTTTAGCTCAGGTTAAAGAGGAGCCCATTGCCAGTTCTGAGATGCTCTGTGAGGTTATTTCTGCACCTCAGGAGACTGTATAGTAGGCCATATTTCCTTTTTAACCCTGCCATGCTCTTGCTGCCATGGAAACTCCAGGTGTCTTTGACAGACAAGTGGTGAAGTTTTCACTTAGCATTTTCTACTATTTCTTTTAACAAGCCTTGCCCACTGCCAAGCTTGCTGTAAGGACTCACAAATCATCTAAACTAAAATAAATTTTCAAAAACTCACAAATCACAAAAATAAAGTTTAAATAGTTGAAAAACTTCAGGTAAAACATGAGTTAGGACCAAATGCTCTGATAACCAACAGAACTCATGGATAAATCATAGAATGGTTTAGGTTAGAAGGGTCTTTAAAGATCATGTGGTTCCAACCCCCTGCCATTGGCAGGTGTTACGGCCTGGTTTTTAAAGTTATTAGAAATGCCTCTGCCTGAATTAAGGTGCAAACGAGATCATATGCCAAAGACAATAGAATGGATTTTATTTGATAGCAAATATGAGAGGGAGAGAGAGAAAAAAAGAGAGAAAAAGGAAGAGAAAGAAATAGAAAAGAGGTAGGGGGACAGAAAGAAAGTGACAGAGACAGATTAAAGAAAATATCACCACTCCGTGGATCCCAATGATATTCCATTGACCCTCTCCAGCTGGTCTTCTTGGTGGTGAGGGTGCCCTCAAAAAACATCCAACAGATTAATATCTTTATACAGTTTTTGCTATAATGGGCAAAACTCCTTCAATAACAACGTTTAAGGCATGAACCATTTCAATCTCTGACAGCAGGGACACCTTCCACTAGACCATGTTACTCATAGCCCCATCAAGCCTAGCCTTGAATTCCTCCATAATTTATAGTTATTGTGAGGTAAGTGGTCAATATTTGTTTTCCACTGAGCACTAGAGAAAGTTGAAAGGAATTTGAAATATCTGCACCCATTTTTGGAAGATTGGAAATAAAGAAAAGACTTTGTCCCAATTCTATTATGGGAATAATTGCTTATTTTTACTACTGGCTAAGTGTTTATTATTATTATTATTATTATTATTATTATTATTATTACTACTACTACTATTATTATTATTATTGTGGCATAATACAAGAGACTATATTTATGTATTTTCTTTAGAGAAAAAGACTGTTGCTGATGAAATAATTTTCTTTCTTGTTGCAACCAGTTCTCAGTTGTTTTTGGATTGTAATGTGGTCTATTATTCTGTTTGCCATTGACTTTTCTGTGCTTCCAGCTCATAATTTGCATCAAATCTGACTTTCACACTGCACAGCATCTTTCCTATTATCTCTAAAATGAGGAGACACTAAATTCAAGCTTCATCATTCAAATGACATTTTGGGAACTTTAACACAAGGACTATGTCATGAAGCCATGAAAATGTCATATTATCCACCTATTTCTATCTTTCATCTGCAAATCCCTGCGGTTCAAGTGAATTTTGATAATCTTATGGGCAAAGTCCCCAATCAATAAATGGTGTCAAATCCAGTAAATGTCTTGTTCAGCCACAGCATGATTTCCACCTTCCCTGTTCCTTTTTTCTCACTGTATGATACCAGAGGAACATGAACCCACCCAGAGTCCCAGGCTACAGAAGACATTGAGTAAGTACAGATAAACACCCCTCCCCACCCCACTTTCAGTTCCCTCAAGGCTTTTTGTAATCAGAGAATCACTGGGGCCTCCCTGAATGTGTACATTTTCACTGCAATACAATGCAAAAGGAATGTGAATTGGCTGCTGCCTTTGATACTACTCTGACATTTAAAAAAAAAATCTCATTTCAAAACAGTTTTTCTTCCTCCCTCTCCCCAAGTGGCATCCTTCAATTCTTACTCATCCTTACAAGTCAGCAGGAATTCATGATCTTGCACAATAAATTAACAGGTTTTGGTTGCTTGGTAACTATAACCTCTTGGTGATTTATTAAGAGTAAAGTGCTGAGAGAAAATAGGTGAATATTCTAATTTTCAATATATTTGGGACCATTTCTTTGCAGTTTTACATTGTGTGCTCACAGCATGTACACCTTTTCTCATTTGTGCAGACATTGATGCTTCCTTATCCCACCATGACAGCTGTGCATCATTCTACACCACTTGCATGAGTAAGCTCATTTGTGCTCATACAGGTACATTTTTTGCAACCCTCTAGAAGTCTCTGAAAATATATCCCATGAAGTAGATGAGTGTGTAAGAGTACGTAGAATGAAGGTCTTTCAAATGTTCATTTTTTATTTAAAATTTCTGAGAGACAAGAAAAAGATGGTCAAAATTCTGTATCCTTACCTGTATTAAGTGACAACTCTTGTTAGTAAAAAACTTATCAAGTAATACATTTTCAGCTTGTAGGTCTTTTGAAGTAAAACAACAACAACTGTATGCTGTGTGTTGCCAATGTATTTTGCTTTCTCATCTAAATAACTTACAATAGCAGCCAGTGATTGCAGCAGGACTGTATGAACACAGCTACAAAGAGAAGATTAAACAGAAGCAAGCAGCTAAACACAACACTAGGATTCCTGTCAAATTAATAAATAACTAATTCATTAAACCAGAGAGTCAAATTAGAAAACTGGCCATTTGTGCTTGTAGACACACTGTAGTTAGAGTAATTGGGACCAGCTGTTGTACTGTTTCGCTCCTGGAAGTGATCCAACACTATTTGAAGGCAACGTCAAAACATGGAGGCAGGCTGCAGAGTGATGATAGTGCTTCTGCCTCCACACTTTGAGCCCTTTTTTCCTCAAGCAGTTTATCTGACAGCCACAATGACTCAAGCTCCGTCCAGCTCATCTAGTATTAATAACCTAGCTGGAATGATTGCACCCAGAATTGGAAAAGCACATAATTGAAATCTCACCCAGTAATTCATTATGGAGAGAGCTTTATCATCCCAAAAGATACACACAGTTTTATATGTTATTACATCAGGATTAAGAAAAACCTTTACCTAGATTGAAAAATAAAAAGTAAAAAGTAAGGTTTTTAATTACATTTGTCCAAATTTCTAATCCCAAATTTTTTCCATAGGGAAGAACAAATAATTGCAAAATCTCATTTTTAAACTTGGAAATTTCGATGTTATTGCACAGCACAGTATAAGAGCTTACATAAATGAAAGCTATAAAGAGTACTGCAAGAGTGTCTGAAAAAGACTACACATTAAGTAATCTTTTATTCCATGACACATATTTGGGTAAAAAAAATAAAGGATTTACGAAAAATATTGCAAATCCAGTATTATCTATACATTTGTGAATTAAATTCTCATTTCGAAACAAGAAAATCTAAGTAGTAGAAGTGAAAGTGTTATGTTTACATGCTCCATGTAAATTTACAATACACAATTTTCTATCCTTTCTATCCGTAAAAGTATCCTTGTTTTAGATTAAAAAATCCAATTTGATAGAATTTGAGATCTGTGTCATTTTAACTGAGACACAAACATGTAAGGAACTTCAAGTATCTTTATGCTACAATTTGTTGTTAATATGTTGCAGAGAGGAGACAGTAAGTCCCTGACCCCTACTTTTTCACCTGCCTTGAGCAACAGATTATGATACTTAAGTTGTTGACATTTTTCTACTTTTTAAAGGACTGGAATAGAATGAAAGCTTCCAGAAGAGAGGCATATCTTGGAGAGGAATGGGGGAAAAATAAATACAACCAAATCCCAAAACAAATATACTGAGCCTTAAAAAAATTCAAATTAAAAAAAAAGACCAAAAAAGGTACATGTGCATTTCCCCTTGGTGGAAAAGTTTTTTTTATTTTTCAGCTTATTGTGAAACTTTTTAAGTGGCATCCCTGTCTGTTCTGTTGACTGCTTTTCCTCTCTGACATTAGTTTGCAGCAGATAATCAGAGGAGATGGACATACCAGCTCTAGGCCATAAAACATGATGATATGTTCTACAAAGACTCATCCTCTATCCCTCAAACCAGAATCTGGGCACACTGACACAGAGCTGTACAACACCCAAGCTGTTTATTGCTATTTAAAATCTGTAATTGCTACTTCAGGCTTTACACAGCTTTGAGAAATCAGGCTCATATCTCCTTAGCATAGCACTGTGTCCCCTGGATGTGCCAGCTCAGGTTAGTCCTAGCTTGGGGATCGCTACTGACAAGGTGGTGTACAACTGTATACATTCATATATTTATGGAAAACTCATTGCCACAGAAAGCAGCAATCTGCTGTATAAATATTTCACATCTTATCTAGGGAGGCATAAAATAATCTTGACTACAAATTAAGCCTCTGTTATTCCTTTTGTCTTCTAAATTAAATTTCTGAGCACAGCTAAAACAGATTTTTCCTTGATTAGGGATTCCAAATTCTCCATAACTTAAGGCACTCTCTTCTGAGTAGATCAAAACCCACACAACAAAAAAAAGAGGTAGCGTTACCTCTGTTACAGTCTGTTGCCAGTGTTGTGCTCAGTCACATGTGAGGGTCACCACACCTTTTGAATGAAAAGCTTTAGGCATAAACAGACTTTCAAAAAAATGAATGTAAATGATTAAAATTATATTTTCAACCATATAAGTAAACCCCCAGCCACTGCCAAAGTTTTTTTTCCTCACCAAAACTAATCTCAGGATTATAATCTGAAATACATACCAAGGATGAACATTAAATACATTACTACAGCTGTGTAACTCGCTAATTCAGAGCAAACATCTCACTGATATTAC
This sequence comes from Dicrurus megarhynchus, assembly GCA_013399195.1. Taxonomy (NCBI): domain Eukaryota; kingdom Metazoa; phylum Chordata; class Aves; order Passeriformes; family Dicruridae; genus Dicrurus; species Dicrurus megarhynchus. The sequence goes on along the minus strand of VXAD01002539.1, from coordinate 160,698 downwards.
AAACTTCCAACTTCCTTGGTTCTTTCATCTTAGAATATAAGCAGGAAAATAACAGAACTGAATATGTAACACTAAAACATTTCCTTTGTTTTAAATGTAAATAGAACTCAAGAGCAATCGAACTTTAAAAGGTAACATTAAAACGTCTCAGGCCATATAAATCAGCAGACAAATATAAGTAGATATATTTATCCCTTCATAACAAGCTGAATTACATGTGACAAGTCACAGAACTGCTCTGACAATATCACCTGCCCAATTTCAAAGAGAAGGATAACAATGTTCCAAGAGCAAGTCAAGATACAAATTTCAAGTCAGAGATCACCAAAGGAACCCTGACACTTTCTCTTAAGAAAGAATAAAATTACCAATGCTTTATTAAGCTCCAAATACACTGTTTTCTGGAATGACTTGGCCACATCATGCTTTTCCAAAAACCAGCTCTGTGTTCCTCATCCTCTTCTGACCATCTTTCAGAGAAGAATCATCCCTCTCTTGTTGCCTGTTGCGAAATACCTTGCATATGAGACACATGACTGTGAAAGATTCTCATATAAACTCTTGGAAACTTGAGCAATAACAAAAAAGTGTTTAAAACCTTGTAGTTATGTACTACAGTAGTTTTATGCCCCCATTTCCAGTTGTTTTCAAATCATTAGACGATGTTTTAGTGAGATATTTTTCATGTGGGGAAAATCACTTTAAAAGAACTTTCCAGGAACCTCCAGCCCTGGCCCTGATGGCTGAGTCTCACTCAGCGCTGTAAGGCAAAATTACCTCTGCAGAGGTAACTGCAATCTGATTCTTAAAACTCTTCAGTGTGCTGCATTTTCAAAAGCTGGCTTTTAAAAATAAAATTATAGAGGGTTTTGGAGGGCATTTTTGGTGGTTTTTTTTTTTAGTTTCAGTAAGCACTATACCACTACTAGAGAGTTTAGATAAATTATGGACAGATGAATTATGTACACGGAGCATGAAGATGGCTTTGTCCTGTCAGATTCATTTGTCTTCTGGAAAGCAGAAGGATGTAAGGAGGTCCTGTATTCATTTCTTCTGTACCATTGACAGTGGAAGGCACAGGACTTACCTTGAAAAAGCTCAAACATACATACCTGGATTACAAAAGAAGAGGATCTCTTATGTGTGAACTAATATCCTGATCTCTCAAGTAAGAGCATCTGCTTCAATTTTTTCTCTACACTTTAAAGTAGATAAATTCCTGATGCAATGTCTGTCTTTATATCCAGGTTTTGATTAATAAGGATCGTAAACTGTTGTTGATTTTAGACCTAGACACTTATTATTTTTTAGAAATTGAAGACAACCAATTTTGATAAACAAAAGACATTTGTTTCACTCTGGAAATGAGACAACCAATTTGGGCATATGTTGCAGAATAGTGAAGCCAGTGGTACTTTCCTACCTCAGTCAGAAAAAAAATAGCAGAGTCAAAAGAACTGTTCTGCCTGTTTCTGGAAGAAGATTTCTGAAATATGTCTCTTTACAAGAATCTCTGCGTGTTTTTAAAGATTTAGAAGCTGCCAGTACAGGAAGATTCCCATATGCATATCTTAAAACACTGTATAAGTTTATAATTCCCTCCACTCTCCCCCCACACCTTTTTTTTTTTAGTAAATTTGTGCATCAATTCTATTATCTGGGTCCATGTTTCTTTGCCTAATGTCTATTCAAGTATATGGTGAGACGTGCAGCAAAGCAACCAGCTATTTTCCTTGGGTTTATGAAGGATTTTTCTTTCCGTAAGCGTAGATTGGAGCTCCTGTGACTTCACATTGGCATTCAGACCCTCAGCTGCTCTAGGTGCTGGCACCAGACACCTGTGCCTCATTATCTCTCCCCAATGTTTTCCCTTGCATCCCATTCTCTACCCTTTAAAGGCAGCACCCAAAGGTAGTCTGGGGCAGCCTTTCCTTTGAACCACCAGGATGGGCCTTGCCCCCAGACTGTGGGGCCAACCACCCTCCTGGCACAGCCTCAGGAATAGACAGACCAAGGTGCTCATCCATCTGTCAAGATTTGAGGGGCTGCCCCACCCACCTTTGCTCCTCTATTCTTTGCCTGCATGGATGGGAGCCTTTTGTCACATAACTTAACAATTATTTTGTGAAGAAGGAAAGAGTTTGTGAGAGAAATCCAATTACCAGGATATGATTAGGTTTTTCAGATAGATTCATTAGTGGACTGAACAACCACAAAGTTATTCCACATGGAAGTCAAATAATGTATCAGTTAAGCTAGCCAAGCAACAGATTCTGCTCAAGCTGAATCTGAGCATACCAAAATAAAGTGAATTTCTATGACACTGCATACCCTCTGAACCATGAAAATAATCTCATTGCAAAGTATTTGTAATCATTTCTGGACACTGTTAAATTTTGTAGAAAGCAAATTAGTTACAGTTGTAGAAAAAATTTGAAATGTCAACAATGGAATCTTTTTGTTGATTGCAAAAGACATTTTCCATCTGGTCCCAAGCATGAAAATATCCTGAAGTGACCTGCATATGCCAGAGCCCAGCTGAACGAAATGATAATGTAATCCTGCAAAAGTCTCCAAACAGGGGAAAGCCTTTTCATTTAGGACTAGCTCCTTCTTCCATTGAAGACAAAGCAGAACTTTGATTGACTCAGCAGGACAGATCTCAAAGACATCCAGTAAAATTGCTTATGGTATGCAGACAGACACACAGAGAAACTCTGGGGACAAATTACACTTGAGGCAAACATTTGGCATAGATAAAGAAATCTAGAATAGCATTCCATCCCATTGATCTGGAGTTTACAGTCAGAATTCAGCGAAGATGATGTAGTACACTGAAACTGTATGAGCTACAGTTAACGAAAGGGATTATTTCCCATTTGTAGGGAGAAGGAGTAAGAGTTACAAAGTGGTTGCAATCTTAATGATACACATTTTTCCTCTCTTTATAGCTTACATTATATGAAATCACATTGCCTCCTACAACATGCACACAGTAAAACACAGTTAAAGTAAGTCTTACAAAAATGGTCATAAGCACACTTACAGGTGTCCAAATGGATCTTGTAATAGACACCAAAAATGGATAAGAAAATCTTCCCGTCAGTCACTGCACAAGTGGACTGAGACAGGGGTTAAATTAGCCTTAATAATACGACAGATAATAGTTTTAGATATTAAAATGAGAAAATTAGCTATCATAAATAGTAAGGCCATAAATCTCACTGTAATAGTGATGTAGTGAGCTACAGTAATTTCTTTATTTTTTCATTTTAGGTAATATTTTGAATAAGATTTTACATTTTTCAGCTCTAGATGAAAATCTTACTGATTTCTCTGCCCACGTCCAATTTTTCCAAGTGTTTCGTAGATCTGCATAGAGGACACAGCAGATGGTTTAGAACACAGTGCTTCTAAACAGGAAGAGACAGTAGATTTCTTCCCATCATCAGCAATGAATGATTATTTTCAAAGTATAATAAAACACAGATGTGCTTTTGATATACGTTTGAATGAGGTATATTCTTCAAAACTATCTTCTGCTGAACTTGAATTACTAGGTTCCTTATTTATAAATTTAGTTCTTTTCCAAATTTATCTTAGAAACTGCATGTTCAGAAGCTGCAGCGCCTGTAGTTTCATAGACTAACTCCACACTTCTGAAGGCCGTATCACACCAAAACAACATTAAATGTTTACATGTACTTAACTAAAGAAACAAGAGCCAATCAAACCTTCTGACCACTCAGATGAGAAAGGAAGATGAAAAATGTAAAATGAAGTGACTATCAAAATATTTATCTCAGCTATTACAATATTACTTTAATGAATTGCTAATTGCCGTGTAATAAACCATCCCTCCAGGCTTAGACTTCGGAAGGATGTGGGATATGTGCACACTGTCCTGGGGGAAAAGAGACACAGCAGCCACTGGCTTAATCAGCCAGGAACATACCCCTGAGACTCTTCTCATGTTTAGGAAGAACCATCAGGAGAAAATCAGAAGCATTTTCTGGAGTACTGCTCTTTGGAATCAATCATATTTCCATATACATGGGCTGACACAGGCAGAATAAAATCCACTTCTCCTGCATTTTTTTTGGGAACAATCCAAGTATTTGACATTGCCAACACTCATGTCAAGTTCTAGTGCTAAAGGTCCTGGTAATTCTTCCATAGCTCTGTGAAGTGAGAGTTTTTCCTCCCTTCAGAGTTGGTCACAGTTAAGTTCTAAATTCATAACTGGAACATAATTCACACAGCAATTTACATGCACCAAGAGATTATGTGGCCTCACTCTGGAATGCTGCACCACAAAGGAAGTTTCTATAGTTATTTAAAGTAAGCAAGCCTTTCCCCAGCTATTAAAGAAATTTAATCTTCTTATCCTTATATGGAAGAAGTCTTTGTTTATATATAAAAAAAATCCCCTTGCAATATCCTATCCCTTCACTATTAAGGTTTCTGCTCTTTTCTGGTTTGGCAAAGAAATTGTGAAAGAATGTGAAAAACTTTTATTAGGTGTTTATTATCAATTACCAGATAATGAAAACCAGCAAAGTCAATGGAAAAAAGTTATTCATGGGTTTGGGGCTAGATTTTCCTTTTCCCATGGGAAAACCTGTAAGAGAAGGACAAAGGGGAAGCAATCTGTGACGTTTCTCAGATGGTTCCAGTGAGGCGGACAGATGAAGAGAGTTATTTTCCACTTCCCTCCCTCACTGAACAATCAGGGAATCTGACCCCTGTATCTTGTAAGCTGTCACAGAGAATCAGGTGTATTCTTCAGCAGAATTAGTTCAAGCTTACAGGGCTTCCTCCACTGGCTGCTCAGGAAGACCAAAGCACAAGGCAAGGCTGGCTACCAGTGCCACAGGCAGCAAAGAGAAGAGCCTGCTGGTTCCTGTTAAATTCCCTCTTTGGCAAGAAGGGTGTTAACAGGGAAAGACCTGCATAGATGAATAACTCTGTCCCAAAAAAGCTTCCTTGTAGTATCTTTTATCTTGGTTTCTCAGTGAATTTGAGAGATAGACTGCAAGTTATGAAATCTGAATCTCTCTTAGATATTTTGCTAGGACTTGTCCTAAATGCTGTGTTTGTGTACAGACAGTGTCCTAAACCAGTGTTCCCATTACTATAAAGACAGACACAGCAAAAAGAATTTGGCATTTCTTCCACAAGAACTAATCATACCCTTCAAATACATCTCTTTTTTCATGTAGCTCATCTTGGAGATTCCTCTGATTCTCCAGCACAATTCCAAGGAGAAATACACCTTCTGTGCAGAAGAAAAGATATCCTATTTATAATAAAATTCTCATATAGCAAAATACTCCCCCCAAAACCCTGCAATAACTATTATCCCAAAGTGCTTGGGAATGGCCATATGGCTACAGTGCATAATCAAGATGTGTACAATACTAAAGCTGATACAAAAAATAATCTCCTCCATCAGAAAGAATCACCTTTGGTCCTTTGGGTTTCTAATACCAAATATTTATAATTCAAGGATCCTGCTGAAGATATTAATGTGTTTTGGAGTTTTATGTAGCGTGGAACAAGAAGCAGAGAAACTGGTACTTGAAAAAGATCAAGCTCAGTTGACATAAACACCTTTATAGACACAGAATGTTAAATCAGACACTAATTGTTATGCATGCCAAGGTGGAAAATAGAGATGTGGAATTACTATTACGTTGTGTGGATATTTTATTTCACATACCAAGGATTGAGCACTGCTGAGATCCCTGATGCGAAAATATCTAGAAGGCATATTTTACTTCCCAAGTGTTTTAATATAGGCAATAAAAATTTTATCTTGATATGCAAATGGTATTTTATTTTTATAAAGGCCAAGAGGTTCATATGCATTTTTTATCATATCCGTATCCAACACTATTGGCCTAGGGATGAAGGGTCACAAGCCATCACTAAAAATAAAATGTCATCCCAAACATCTAGGATCTACAAGTCATTAAGAAGAGATCATCATGCGTTTCCCTAGCTGTAATAACATAAGCTACTTTGTTGGGGTTCTTACCCTTTATTCCAGTCTCTGCAGATCAGAAAACTTAGTTCTCTGCTGTGCTTCATGGCCTGATCAACTATTTATTAGTATCAGCAGAAATAAATCACTTCTAGGCTTTTGGCAAACTGACCTGACACAGTTTGACAGAGAAGACCGATCTCATTAATGCAAGATTTTCTTCTGCCACCCCACTTAGGAACAATATCCCTTTGCCAATTTCTGTCAGCTATGGCTGGCTACTCTTCCATTGGAGATTTGGATTGCAAGAAAGATCATTTAATTATCATCTAATGAGAGCTGAATGATAATAAGAAAGAAAAGAAAAGCAGATAGGGTGGGGAAAAAGTAAGGCAATTATGTGATTGTAGGTGGGTACTGCATTACCATGAAAGGCTAAAAGTATCAGGCTTGTGAGGAAATGGGGGGAATCCCAGCCCTGGTGGATGGTGTAGGAAAGCAGGGAATATAGAGAACCAGAACTGTGGTGGGAGGCCAGCACATGGGTTCACGGGATCAAAGGTACTTGGTTCCCGCTGCAAGTACCCGACAGGAAGCAACTGGGGCTGGGAACATCACTGGAGGAAGGCTGCTCACAGTGTGCTTTGGTGACAAAGGATTTGTTTCATGGTTCTTAGTGAGCCTCTGGTTCTTGTCTAGGAAAGGAAGTGTAGTGGATACTCTCCACCAGCCCTGGTTGTTCATTACTTCTCTTACCAGTGGGTTTAATTTCACTTCCATAAGCATGGTTTTCTCCAAGATACCTAATTTAAACTTGGCCCTCCCTGCTCCACCTTCATTCACCACTAAATTTCTTAAGGAGATGTTTTTTCAGTCAGTTTTTCTCAGTCAGTTTTTCTCAGCTCTCCCACATTAAGTTTCACAAGTAACTCTACTCCTCCTTGACTCAAGTTTTACACAGTCATTTATAGCAGAGGTTTGGATGCATTTGACACCTGTAGATGCTGGCACTGGGAAAATGGGACAGTGACAAACTCAACCGGTTTCAGTAATTTTTTTTAACCAAAAATAAGCAGCAGGAGAGTTACTTGTCAATCTTTTTGGAAAAAACAGGTTCATAATCCAAAGTGAAAAAGTATCAAATCAGAAGACTGGGCATAAAAACCCTTAAAAAAATAACTTCTTCCCATCACATCATACCTTAAGACAATATGTATTACTTAATTCTTCCACCAAAAATGCAATCAGTACCACATCTACAACATCTTAAATAAGTATAATTTCCTAAGATAGACCTACTAGGTAAATAAATTCCTGTATTTCTATTAGGGAAAACCTTTTCCATTTTTTTTCACACAATGAGGAATGATCATAGCAGTACTGAAATTTTTGAGAAGACAAAATACAAACATGGGCCATTTGTGAATTTGAAAGCTACTTTGCTGTCATTACTGTGTTGCAAAGTTCATGACCAGTTTCAGCACTGATTCTTCTTAAATCACAATGGTACCTAGAAAACACAGTGAGACCGTGATCTGTCAGAGATGCTTTAATCTGGTTCCGTTTGGGTAAGTCCATCTTTAAACTTTTATTTCCATATACTTGAAGGTCTTAGATCAACTCATAACACTCTGTCGTCTGGGGTTTCAGTACAAATTCCCTTTCTCATATGTGTCACTAAGGCCAAGGTTTCAGCTTGGCAATATGATATTATTTTTAGATTAACAACTTACTTCTAATGAGGACAGCAATTAACAACCTCTTTTGTGTATTCAACATGCCATGGAGTTCAAACACAATTTCAGACACTTCAAACAGCACTTCATGCTCCAAAACTAGGTGGATCTGTAAATCCTAGAACTTTACTAGAAACAGTATTTATAAAAAGCATTAAGTCACAAAATATTAACCTCTTCAGCTTTAGAAAACTAGAAATGATTACACAAGTTTAATTAAAAACAATAATTAAATTAAAATAGTCATCTGAGTCTTGACTTGATTTTTATTTCTTTCAAACTTGAAGTAAAATACGGATTTAGTTTTAAAGAAATACCTCGCTTACAAATCCTTTAGCTGTCATACATACCTAATTGAATACAAAAAAATATATAAAAGAAATGAAGTTCTGTAGGAGCTTTGGGGGTTAGACTACATCTCAAGATATAATATTGAACAAATAGTAATAACAATGAAATAGAAATGCTAACTATCTTTCATTATACATGCTTCATTTTCAAATTAATAAGAGTACTTATTTTTGCATACCTTAGAGGTCTTTCTTCAGGAAAGAAAATGGTTTGTTACCAAAAATATCTCTGTTAAGATTTAAAGCTGTAATTACAAATACAAATTCAATTAAGAATGTACAATTAAATTAAAACTCTGCATCCCATAGCCCAAACTTATTGATGGATATTACTTAGGTATGAGTAACACTTCATCTCAGGTGTACCTGGGAGACAAAATCCTTAACAGAATTAATACAGACTATTTCTAATCCAGGAGATCTTTCCAGGGAAAAAGAGTCCCTCCCAAAATCGCAGCCTTCCTCGGGGAACATGGCTGTTACTGCAGGCAAGCTGCAGGCCTGTTGCTGTTGCCCTTTTATTTCACAAGATGTATTCATGTGCTCCTCAAAGCTAAAGTCACTATTTAAAACACTTGGGAACTGTAACAGTAAGGTGATGTCAGAGCAGTTGCAGCAATCCCATATCTGGGAAATAAAATTATTGCACTCTCTGTTATAAATATAATGGGTCAAATCCACAGTGCATAAAAATACATTGGAATACTTTTAATAAGGATGTTTCCCAGTGCTGTAGTGCAGCATGTGTTTATGTTTTTTGGATGTCAGTCCACTTTTTTGCATCACATTATTTATTCTTTTCATTCCTTTTCTTTCCCCCAGTTAGAAACAAAGGCAAGTAATGTCATGCAATCAATTAGCTCCTTGAGGACCATGAGGGAATGTCCCACAGATGGTTTGCAGACTAGTCACTATAGGTTATGTTCCTTCCCCTCCACAGCTCAGAGCTGCAGCATTCCTTTGCACACAAAGTTCCCAGGGAGCTTTCGGGAGTGTTGTTTCAATGTGGCATGTTCACTGTGCCACAAACACAAACATGAACATGGCATGTTTGCTCTGGCACTTGCTGCTCCATCCCCTCTTGGAATACAAGAGACGGAAAATGCAATGGATGTGGGGAAAGAACCACCCCACACCCAGAGCATAAACAGACATAAACCTCACATGAGTCCCCTGTACTTGTTCCCTACACCCTTGGCATGTTCTTCCTTTTTATTTCACTTCTGGGGGCATCAGCTGGCACAGAAGCTGACTTGGCACATTTCCTGTGAGGATACATTGCCAAGAGTACCATGTCACATTTTTCATCTCCCAGCTGGCTTGTGCCCTTACACCATCAGCTACATGAAGGAATACAGGGAGATGTTAGTGCTTGCCTCCATTTCAACTCAGTGTGACTTTGCAGTGGTTTGTAGTGGGACTAAGGTGTCTGTAACAAATCAAACATAAACATATGAAAAGCGAGAAAAATCTTGTTTCGTCAAGTCAACATACAGAACTGGAGTGAGATAAAGTAGCTTCTGGCCATTTGGGAAGAGAAGAAGCCTCGAAGTTTGAGGGTAGAGTGCCTTCCACATCACTCTTCAAAAGAAGATGGCAGAACAGGATCAAATATTTGCTGAGTTATTGCTCAGCACTGCCAAGGGAGGACAGTCCCCTCTCTCTGGGTTCTACTCTACCCAGGGAGCAAGCCAGTGTTTCAAAAGCATCACATTTCCTCATTTATTGATTTCACCCAGGTCAGAATTTGTCTTTATAAAATCAAAATGGCAGTTTGTTTCTATACCTGATTTAGTTGGGTTTTCTATAATAGCATTATCACATCCATCCCTCTCTCAAGTAAAAATAATCTTAAAAATATTTGCAGCCCCACTGCTTTTGTTTTAATTCTCAGATGCCTCATAAGTCTTCCTAAAAGTGTGGAAACATTGTGAAGAGATGTATTATAAAATTCATCAATCTTTCAAGGGAAAGATGTCAGGATTTGGCATGTACAGACATGGGAACTTTCCAAATTGTGTGTTGGGGTTTCATTTTTTTGCTTTAAGCTGGCTTCTGTCATCAATTCATCCCACATACAGTTCTTGGGTAAGCCACCTTCTTGTTCTTTTTTGTTCCTCAAAAAGAAATTCTGTACCTATCAATCTGTGCACAGTATCTATTTAATCTATGGCAAGGATCCAACTTTTTTGTACACAGCTTTCAGTTATTCAGAGCTTGCTGTCAAGACTAATGCATGCCTATCAGTTTCTATCAATGCACATTGGATAAATATGACATTGAATTTTCCCCAAATACCACCAGGTTCACCTGTAAAAAAAGCTCAGAATTTAGGCTGAATTACAGTACCCTGGGCTAAGATTTACATGAAGTTGCTTGGAGGGAAGATGTGGGAGCTCTTTGATAGCACTGGCATAGCACCCTGCTTTGTGCTTTATTCCTTGAACAAAAAGGAAAGTTTTGGTGTGTTGATTTAGGGCACAGAGTACCCAGGTAAAGTGCCTTGGTGTAAAGGTGACAGTCCTGCTTTCTCTTTCTCTACACAGTCAAGGACAGAGGGGCAAGTGCCATATGCTGGGGATGCTTTGCTTTTGTTGTGTCACAGGAACAGCATTTGCTTAAACATGATGCCTTATTCTTCATCAAGATATTTCCTATAGGATGGTTCACAGTCTGCATCTCTCCTGTAAACTCATTCTGTTGACATGTAGTAAGTGATTACTTTCTGATCAGTTCCAGAGATCCTAGTTAAACTAACGTTAAATTCCTATTTTAGGGAATTCCTTCAGTTCAGTCTTATATTGGGTCAGGATAGCTTGAGGATATTCACACAGGTGCAACTTCAAACAGAAACCTATCAATACATCAACTTTCCTTTATTATTTGTTGCAATATTTCTACACTCAGTAGAACAACATGCAATACAGAGATTATCACTGGTGACTACACTGATAATTTCTTCACTAAAAGAAGTAAAATTTAATAAATTTTTAATAATTTATTCCTATTCCTAATTTATTCCTAAAATTATTCCTAGTGTTTGATATGCATCAAGAAAAGGTTATATCTCACACTAGCCTTATTTATTTATTTATTTGTTCCTTTGCTTATGTTCTTTATTTCATTTTTCAGTTTTGCTCTCCAGAAAGTCAGTAAAGACATTACACTAATTGAGGAGAATAATTTGAAGAAATACTGCAGGGAATTCTGATAGAACATTTAATTGCACATAATTAAAATAAAGATAGTAAAACTCATTTGCTTGTAGCTCATGTAGTATTTAAGCTGTGGAAAGCATAAAGAGTAACCCTTCCTTTTACTGTATTGCTAAACAAAGTCCTTGGGACTCATTGCTCTGCAACTGATGCAGATAAGGTAAGAAACAAGAAGGTAAAGCACTAAGATTTATGGCTACCTCCAATTTGGAAACAGGGTGCGTGAACCACCACTTGAGGCAATACAGAAAGGGCCTTATCAGGTTGAATTTTAGCTGGACATGAAAAAATTCAGGCTGCTTTGGCTCCAATTATAGAAGATGGGGGATGCAATTTAGTATAGCTTAAAGAATAATATATAGGGAAAAGCTGATGGCAGATTTTCTTGCTTCCTGACATCCTTGTTTAGTCAGTAGTAAGGCTTGTGACTTGCTTGCACTGGCAGATGTATGTGAAGATGCCCACAGCCAAGGCAGCTCTGGAGCATACAATACTTGAACAGTTACATCAGGGGACTATTCAGTACCACAGAAAAATTAAACAAGCAGAAATTCATCCATTTTCAAGAATGTCGAGCTTCAATACAATTATTACTGTGTCCATCATTCTCTTGTAATATTGTGCTTATCATCCTCTTGTGCTCACCACCAGGGAGGAGCAGGTGGGGAACGTAGTGCTCCAAGGCAACCTTGGCTGCAGTGACCACGAGATGGTGGAGTTGGAGACCCCCAGGGTGGTGAGGAGGACACACAGCAAGCTCGCTGCCCTGGACTTCAGGAGATCAGACTTTTGTCTCTTCAAGGACCTACTCAGTAGAGTCTAAAATAATGGGTACAAAGGGAAAGAGGAAATTTAGGCTGGATATTAGGAGGAAATATTTTACTGTGAAGGTGGTTAGATACTGGAACAGGTTGCCCAGAAAGACTGTGGTTGCCCCATCCCTACAAGTGTTCAAGGCCAGGTTGGATGGGGCTTTGAGCAACTTGGTCTATTGGGAGATGTATTTAAGATTCATTCTAACTTTTAACATTCTATGATTCTGTGATTCCTGTAGCCTGTGATGTAAGTAAAAATACTTCTTAAATGTATTGTGACATGGAATGGTTTTAGTCAAGATTTGACACAATGCCCTCAAAACTTAGTCTTCATTAATATGGGCACTGTGAATACACTGTGCTTTATAATAGTGGGGCCTTGTATGGTATAAATTGGAAAGCTTATTTTGGACTCGATTTTTCATAGTCTGAGGTAGGTTATTACAAAAGCTGTGATGAGAACATGAGCAAAAAGTGGGAAAATAGGGTTTCAACATGCTTTGTCTTCTCAGTCTATGACTTCGCAATAATCTGTTTTTAAAATGAACTTTTCCTAATTTGGGTTCTTAAGGTCTGTTTTTTTAATTGCACTTCTCTTACATAGAGAATTTCATCCTTTGCATTTCCAGCTTGTTTTTCAACATAGATACCTTTCACAATATGAACTTCCCCACTCAAAGATCTTTGACTCATTTCTGTAACTCTATACCTGTCTTGCCCACATCCCATAAAGGGGCTGTTCCCAAGGTACTTAAACCAGATACAGTATTCAAAATTGCCCTCAGGCTAAATCTATTCTAACATAAATTTCATGGAAAAACTACTAGTATTTTCCAGAGGCCATGAAACTATTGTGACTATTGGAGTTTCAAAATGAGAATAGCAAAGAAGCAGAAATTCTCATTTCCTCATCTCCAGACAAACAAACAAACAAAAAGAAATCTAACTAAAAAAACCACCAAAGCACCAAACCAACCCCAAAAAAGGAAGAGAAACCTAAACCTGCATGCATAATTCATTATGTTTCTAGCTTTGAATATTTAAAGTTTAAAAGACAGAAGATAAAACATTTCATAATATGTTTCAGAACAAAATTTTCCTTTAGGTAAGCAAACTATTTTTTTCTTTTCTTGAAGTGATTCACCATTCGGAAAAAGGAAAACAAAAGGTTTTAACTGACAGGGACATCGGTCCAGTCAACGTTTATAGTACTGGTTTTACAAATGCAAATTAGTTTGAGAATTGGGAAACTGAGAATATTCTATCTTTTTGATGAGCTCTGTACAACAATTACAACTTTGACACAATCAAGTATTCAAATGTAAATGCTGCCATATGTATTAGTAGCTGGGTAAATGTTCACGTGTTTTAAATGCCAAAAAATGTAATGAAATTTCTGTACTATTTTCAGTAACAACAGTCTTAATTTAGTATCTTTTTTTTTTAGCATGAAACCACAGTTGTTGTAATTAATTTTTCACTACATAATTATAATTTCCATGAAACTGTCTGTAAAATCAGCAGGCATAGAATGCTTTCTCCAGTGCCTGAGTGTCTTGGAAGAATATGTTTCATTTTCAGAAGAGACTGAAGAACTCAGATCATACTGACTTTCTGGAAGACAGTGAATTTTAAGTCACCCAGGAATTGTTCTCAATAGCAGCTGATTCAGCACAGCAAACATCATTACTGTATGCCATTAAGGTTTAGATTAGGCTCATCCACACGTTAAAACAACACATTTTTAAGTGGTCTGACCATTCTTTTTTGACACTTAATGATAATAAATAGCATATATAACTGTTATAAAATTACATTACAGGGTATCTAAATGTTTACAGACACATGAAAAGCTCAAGAGAAGATCTGAGATCAAACTGAATACGGACATACGTAAGCAGTACCATGAGGGTAAGGAAGGAGTTCAAGCAATGCAATTGAGACCACTGAAAGGACAAAGAGGTTGAGTCCATTCAGAGAAATATGGCCACAATTGCCTCTTTCTGAGCTTATCATGACCCAAAATTATTTGGCTGTTAGCATTCTGATATAGTTATTTTAGCAATAATTTTATCCTTGTACCTTAGCAAGACAGAAAAAAGAAACTTCGTGTTAGATTGTGAGGCAATATTGCTCTTACCTTGTAAGATTCTATGCCTGAAGTGATTTAAATTGGCTTAAACCTACTTCTCTTCAGATCAGACAGGTCTCAGTCCTGTTTTAAGTTTTCATGTCCCAGTTTTGTGTACTGATGATTCTGTCTTGTTATTGGCCCCATAAACTCAGGCTAATATAAGAAGTAGAGACTTGGAATAGCTGTAAAAATTAAAAAAAAAAAACAAAACAGGACTGTTTGAAAGGTTAAAAGATTTTTTAGCAAATAATTTGTGAATTGGCAATATCACTGCATATGGACAATATCTTTGTATACAGCAAAGTTGCTAATTTTGACATGAAGGCTAAAGTACTTATTACAGGGGGAATTGTGCTAATCTTGACATGACTTTAGGACTGTTTTCAAAGTTTAGGTAGAAACTAAATCAAATATGGCTTTAATTGTTCCTCTTTCTGGCATGTTGACAGTTACAGTTCAAGTGATTGATATCAAGTTTCTAACCTGTGATAATACACTTTTTATATTATATTTTCATAAAATGGTTATTTATTCTGTGAAACAATTATTAATACCCATTAATAAAAATGATGGATTTATAACTGAGTTATAACTGTTCATTCTAACCTAGACCATGTAAGATATCTGCTTTCATGTAGCTCTGTGAGTTCAGCTGCTGATCCCAGAACTCTGAAAGGTTTACAGTTTCACGGATTAGTTATAAAGGTAATAGTTTAATTTTTACAGTGAGATCTTCCCTCATTTCTTTACCATTAAAATTTTTTTTTTTGAAAAAAATGTTTTGCACAGAAACTGTTTGCTTTCCTTAGAAACTTGGAATTTGCACTGAAAAGTCTGATACATGGGCACATGTGCACACACACACACCCCCACAAAAGTATTTTTCTCATCACAAAGGATGTCCAGGCACCATTACTCTTTTATATGCTTGACTCGAAGCATAGAGAGTGTATAAATCAAATTTAGTTTTCATGGTAGATGCAACCATGCAGAATCAATGTAACTGTGATACAACCCTCCCTGTAGATATGAATTAGTGGTGAAAATGCTGGTACATCATTAATGATAATATCCCCTCACATCCCATTTCCACGATCATAAAAATGTGCTTCTCTCTTACTCCCATGTGGGGAACTCATCAAGCCTCAAGAGACCCAAGCTGGAAAAATTCACTAAACAGATTCCAGGTTTGTTTTCTTCAAAATATTCCCTATTCCAGGGTTCTGGAATAGTTTGACTATGATCTTGAATAATTCATACCCAAACCTTTGTTGTTTCATCAGATAGCAGATTTCCAAAGAAGTCTGTCTCTGTTCCTCAGCTGGCTAAAATTATGTCTTGCGCATTCCCATCCCAGAAGTATGTTTCTAATTAAGCCACATAATAAGAGTTTCCTGTGCAGGGAAAGAGATGGGGAACACAAATAGTTTTTGAAAGTGGAAGTTTTATTTTATTTAGGCCTGTTAAAATCAAGCTTCATTCTGTTTAAAATAATGAATACAGAGAGAGAAAAAAACCCTGAACATATATTTGCTGTTGCTGGTGATCTGTAGACTTACCTGTACCTGAACAGAATCCCCTTTCCTGAAATAAAACAGAAGGGCTTCCACCAGTGAAATTGTTTTTCCATCACTAGTGGACCAAAAAAAGACCAGAAATGTTGCTCAAAGTGGGCATCTGAAACTCACCTGCTGGCTATGAAAGATTATATTGGAGCATTACATTAGTTTCTTATTCCATCCTTACAGCAGTCCTTAAGAGTGGAAACAGAGGGAGTCTGAGGAGTATGAATACCCATCCTTGGGACTCGAAGTCAGCTCTCTAGTATCCTCTGGTTTTGCTACTGTCTAGTCACCTACTAACTGTTCACATACTTTTACTTTCCTCATCCTCTGAAATGCATTTCTTAAGCAATTCAGCAGATGCCAGCCCTACTAAAAAGAAAAGGGAAGAAAGAAATGACGTGGTCCCCATGCCTCAGGATTTTCTTGCAAAACATGCAGCATGATCTCTTCTTCTCTTTGTTCTTTTTTTTTCATTTCCTCAATAAGTGTTTGTTCACTAAACACGTTTAAGTAATGTCAGATTTGGTTTAGGATTTACCACAGACAGAAAATTCATTCAAATCCCAGGTTAGCCTGACAATGTCTGGAATAGGAAGTTAAAGGAGAATGTAAGTTCTTACAGTTGTTTTCTCAATCTAACAGGAAGATAATGAAACTTGGTCATCTGTTCATGAATAACTTATTCAGCACACTATGTTAGTGGAAAAATATCCTCTGGGCTGAAACATATCCACATGTCACTGTACAGACAGAAGTTGACAACGTCAAATAAAAATACTGCTCTTTAAAAAACAAAAAGAAGGAATTATTTTTTTATTTTTATAAGTATGTTATTATTCTAATAACACCAGCACAAAAAAGCACACAGGAGGTGTTTTTTTAATTTTGTATTTCTATTCCTTGAATCAAGTGCTAATTTTTTATCCAGAAAAGCAGTATTTTAAATACATTTTTCATAGTGTCACAAAGTGATTCAAGAAATTTGTGCAGGACAGCACAGGGCCCTGCCAAATTAATGTCACCTATCTCGTATTCCAGGTAAGATCTAGACTGTCTCTTATGAGCATCTTACCAAAGTGTTCTGACATCCAAGAACTTGTGCCAGCGAACTCTGTGCTTTGCCACTCAATAATTTTGTTTTGTACCGTTAATTATATTAACTCTTTGCAAGACACAGCCAAGTGCAAAAAAAGAAATTTAATGTTAAGGCTTAAAAGTTTGGATTGAAGTTGCAATAAAGATTGTCATGAGAAATTCTTACAATGGGGAGAGTGTATTTCTTGTTGGTAAGTGCAACTTTAGTATTATGGAGTAGATATCTATTTTTGGCCAACTAAGAAACTTAGAGCAAATGACACTCTCAAACACACCAGATTTTTTCACATAAGCAGGAGTAGTTTTTCTTCACAGCTAAGTATGAGAGGTGAACAATTGCTTGAGTTTGACTTGATAATATTAAAGAGGGTGTCACAGAAAAGCATTTATCTCTCCAGAGAGTCTTAGATTTCTAAGTAAATATTTGTTACAAGGAATGTTTTCTTTTGTGGCTTTTTTTTTTTTTGTGTGTGTGTGAATTCCCTTTTTTTTTTTTTTTTTAAATCTAAATATCTTTAAGGAATAGGGGAAAGTACCTCAAACAGTTATTTATCCTCTTTGATATGGCCAGGATAAACACCCTTAAACAAGTTCTACCTTAGATAAGTAACGCCCTGAGACAGGTTACAGCTTTCTATTGCCTTCAAAGGTCCTGTTTTAAGTTTAAGGTACAGAAATGCTTGTTGGTTTGGGGTATATTTGGCAAAATAATGTTTGGGCATGTGCAAAGAAGCTAACTGGTATTTTAATCTTTTGCCATGTGATGCCAAAGCTTCTATTCTGCCACTGTAATATTGTAATTTTTCTGTGGTCTCTGATGAGTATCTTCTTACTTAAACATCTATCCCTAATGTTACCCCAAACCAACTGTGCATAGAAAAACATCAAACTAAGTTGTGGTTCTTCCAGGAAGCTGAAGTGTACTCCTAGGTGTTCCCATAGACACTCTTCCTTCCTTAATACTGGAATGCTATCAGGTTAATCATGCTCTATAATCCTTGAAGGGAACAGAAGGATGTTCAACATGCAACAGCTGTAAGAGAATGCTGTAATTGGATGTAAGAGCAGGCCATTACACACTACATCCATATACAATACATCCATTAAACACTACATACAGCTGTCACATTTCTGCATAAAGTCAACTTTCATAACAGCACATGCCCTAGACCTGTATTTTACCTTTTATTTTGGGAGGGACTAGGAATTACTTCCCCTTTAACCTAATCTTCACAAGAGGCAGAAAATTCCCTCCCATGTAATCAACAGTGTAATTATTTATAAGTATTCATTAGATGTTGCTATTGTCCAGTCCCAGGGGGACACGTGGAATAATTTCCCATTGCAGGACTCTGCCTCCGAAGACAGACCTAAGGCAGAGGCTGCAGTGTAGCCCAGCCCTTGCATGTCACTCACGCCACGTCGGCCCTCTTATCACAGAAGTTTCAAGCCCTAACAGGCTAGCGTGGTTTGAAATACCCTCCAGCTGTTTTGTTATTTGTTAGTTTTGTGTTGTCCCTCCTCTGCGGGGGTCTTCATTGGTTTACCACTGTGTATCTTCCTTCTATGGTTGGTCAATTCTGTTATCTCTACCTCATGATGTAATCCCTTAAAACTGACTGCCAGAGAGCAAACGGGGTCTCTCTGCTTAGCTTCCCTTCGAGCTAACTACCTCTTGCCCCCCCAGGGCAGGAGGGAAATAAACTTGGACTGTAGCTAACAGAGTTTCCAACTCTTTCTCCTTGCCTTCTGCTACTGGCTTGAACAGCACACCTACATGCTGTTGAGGAGGCGTTGGGCTGCACTGGTAAACTGAGGCACGCTAATCTCAGTTACCATCCTTCAGTCGCTAGCTCTCCCGGGCTACGGACCGCGTTTACCTGTAGACCGGGCTGGGAACAGCCTGGCCGGCGGGGAACGGAACAATTAGACATCACCTATCTAAAAGATGAACAAGCCTGATGTTGCTTATGAGTCTAGACTGGTCTTTAGAAAACTGCAGAATGATTGCAGACAATGAGGATAGATGAACTAGCCTGAAGCATTGATAGGTGGCTTATTTATATATATTTAAAAGCAGATTTATGTAGTAAGGGAGATAAAATGTCAAAATATAAGTATAGCTAACTTGAAGTGCACTTGGCTTTCAAAACATCTTCTGAATTTAAAAAGTTAACTCAAGCTACATTTCTATTCTGTGTAGAGGAAGATGAGCTATTTGCAGGCAGAGAGAACACACAGTACCAGGTTCCTTGATATATGCAGCTTACTGAGATTATATGTATATAAAGTCAGATTTTGGTGGCAAGTCTCCCAAGACTATGAACACAACCATCAAAGTAATTGATAAAACCTGTACTGAATCCATTGCCATGTTCTGAACCAACTGGGAAAACAAACAATTTCTTTGCTGTCAATTTGTTATTGCAGCAAACATTAAGAAGACACTTTTGTTTAAAATAAAATTCTAGGCAGAGCTATCAGTGTTTAATTAGAGAGCAGGAATTATTGATGTCCTGCTGTTCCCCTCAAGCTTTAAAACTTAGAGCCATGCAGACTCAAATCATGGTGTGACAGAAGGCCACATTGTTCTGAAACATTTTTATAATGTTCTTTATCTCCTTTTGGCTGCAACTTTCAGCAGTAAAATCAATGGAAGATTCTAAAAGCAAAAAATAGTAAAGATGAGTCTCCTTATGTATATGCAGGGAAATAATTTCAAACTAACCAAAGCCAAACAATTAACCCTTATAAAGTCAAGCTTTGTTATGGTTAATTTTCACCAGTTCCTTTGCTTGCAATTACAGGGTCCATCTGATCCTGGAGACTTTCAGATTTTGAGTAACCTGGTCTATGTAAGCTGTCCCTACCCACTGCAAGTGGATGGAAATAAATGATCTTTAAGGTCCCTTCCAACTCAATGATTCTTTGATTCATCATTCTTTGATTCTATAATTTTATTATAAGTGCCCACTTGTCAGTAAGAGAAGGCTTCCATATCCATAGTTTGAATAAATTTTTCTCTGTGGTTATGTCTGTCCTAGGAAAGGTCTTGTCAAGCGGGAACTCACTGAGCCCAGCCAGGCATTGCCTGAGGTAAGTTTGACTGGCAGTTATCAGAATCCCTGGAAAGAAACTAGTCTACTCTGACCATATATATAAACCTTTTTATAATAGATCTCTGGGTTATCGTTGCACAGATTATGTGGTACAGTTGTTAAACATGAGAGTATGTCAAATAAGAAAAGAGAAAATCAGTTTTACTAGGCTGTTAAGTTTTCTATTTATACTTGAAAACAGGCCTCTCTAGTTTTTTAGCTACTTCTTCCTTAGGAAAAAAAGTATTTTTGGTTTAGTTGAGGAGATACACCTCTAGTGCTGTACAATACTACAGTTTTTCCCCTTGTTTCTAGACCACCACATGTTTGATAAGCAAAATTTCTCTGGCATGCTGTACTCCCAGGGCTGGCTTTCTGAACAGGTACAGCATTCCTAAATGCCTACATTTAGCCAAAATTGGTTTGGATTCTATTCCCAGAAGAGATTGCTCCTCATGAGTGTGTTACGAGAAGTCCCATTGACTCTCCTAGATCCTACTGCAGGGCTGGAGTTCTGCACATTGTACAACTATGAAGAAACCAAGCCAGAGGTAAAGCCTTGAACAACAAAACTCCAAAGTGGTACCCAGAGATTGATTCTGAATGTCTATGAGCAACACAATATTTGTGTACAAAGTTTTTTATTCTGGCCTAGCTCAAGCAGCTGGAAAATGATACATTCCTGCGAGATCAAGTTCATGTTTTTTGTTACTGCGAGTTACTCCTGTCCTTTTCCATATGAGTCTAGATTGCATATAGTAATAAATAAAACCATTCTGTAATAAGGCTAAAATTAAAATTTTACAGTATGAAAAATACATTATATAGAAAGTAAAGAGAAATTGTGTAAGATATAATGAACAGGCTCTCAGTGAACAAACAGGGATTGCATCTGAACTAAACTACCCTTGGAAAAACCAATTACAAAAGTATCTGCAAGGAAATATGCACTCTATTAATTTTGCATTTTGATGAACATGTTTTATGCATTTATTAAAATATCTTTTTGGCTAAGTAACATTTTAAAGATAAAAAAGAGAAGAAAATTTTTTATTCAAACCAGTTGAGCCTAACATCCAAAGTTTGCTCTATGTGCTATGGGTAATTTAAAATTCATAAAGCTGCTCTGGTTTGTATAAGAAAGCAATTTTGTTTTATACAGGGGAACTTACTCTAAAAAGTAAAACTAAGCATTTTGTCAGAAAAATACCTTAAAACTGATCTATAATATCATAAAATCTGTATTTACATATCTGTAATAACAGGTATGGGTTTCTTTTCTATTTTCTTTTGTAATTTTTTCAGTCACAGCTCTGTGGATATTTGCCAGAATTTCACTGAGCACCTTCTCCTGTGCTTTCCTCAAGCTAAAGAGATTTGGCTGCAAATCTCTTTCAGGGTTGCCAATCTCTCTGCTTGGAAATTTACCTCTGAAAGTTTTCCTTCATTTTGTTTTACAGAGTTTACTAAGACCTACTTTTTCTTTTGACTATATAGTTAATAACTACTTCTTCACAAAGAATGCCATTGTGAGAACCTTCATGGTAAATCACATGAGCAAGGAAAGCATCCTTTAAAACGTTCTGAAAGAAGGCTTGATAAAGCATAGCAAGGAAAAGATACAGAACCACTGGTCCTGTACCTCCAAAATATTTCTTTCTTTTGACTCACTAGAAGTCAGATGAGTATTTTGCATAGTTTTCCGACATCCCTTAGAAGGCAGTCCAGTAAATGAGAACCTGTTCTGTTACAGTGTTTAGACCATTGTGCAGTTGAACTACAGCCAGATGCTGATTGTTTCCTTCTAACTTTTAGGTCCAGCAGGGAGCAATGTTCATGCCCTCACTGGAGAAACTGAATACAACATAAGGATTAAGTTGAGGCTGGATTCATTTGGGCAATGGCAATTAGGGCCAGGCAGAAGAAGCAAATCTAAATCCAAGGCTGATATTTTTAAAAGTTATTTTAGGTTATGAGTAGGGTATAGGGAGTAGGTAATGAGAGGATGTGTGCATCAATAAATACATGTAGACAACAGTAATGTGCTGATTAACAAAAGGCTATTCATGCCTTCTCTTTAGAAGATATTTAAAGCTGTTCAGCTCTTGCACCTCTGATGCTGAAAATTCTAAAGTTGAGATGATTTAGGCTGCGGATACAGTTGCTTTAAATCATCTAACTACTGCCTTTACTGAGACTATGGAGTAAAAATTCCTGACTGAGCCCTTTTCCAGTGTGTTTTCTTCTCACAACATCCACTGCTCCATCTCTCTTGCTCCCTGAAGTCTCTATCAGGACATGCCATTATATGTCAACACCAGTGCAAAGCAACACAGGGGTGGTGGACTCAGGTTTTAACCTGTATAATTAATCTTTATCTCCATTAGGAATACTTAACTAGGATTCAGTGCTATTTTTTCTGGTGCACCACTGAATTTGATATATACAAAGAACAAAAGAGGAACTGACATTCTCACAGGCATGGTTCCGCAATACCTTAAACATCTCTGAATTTCTTAAGAGAGACTTGTTCCTATGTGAATTGGAGTTTTAAAGGCTTTGTGAGATGCATTTTCAGTCTAATCTTAACTGTGTTATACAATAAAATGTATAGGTATATACATTTATGTGGTGTATTTATACAGTTTATCCATTCAATACATAGAGAGAAAGTACATGGAAAGGAAAGTTTAGGAGAAAGGCACTGAATTCTCATTTACAGAAGAAAAATATGTTGAAGGGAGTACAAGCCAAAAACCGTCAGTGTGAAGGGTTTTACGGGACAGGCACAGGTACAGATGAGAGAGACATGAAAAAATTCTTATATGCTCTGTATAAATGGAAAAAAAGTCAGCATTTTGTAATACTTGTGTCATTTCTTCAAATCTGCATTAGCTAGTCATAGCTGACTCAAAGTTTTCCCTCCAGCAGGAACTAAAACTAATGTCAAGACTGATAAACTCACATGCACTAGGCAAAAATCAGAACTGACCATTTTCATGCAAAATGTCTCCTCCTTTGTACAAACAAAACAAAATTAGTTTAGCTATCTCTGTTTCTGACCTTTGCTTTTTTTTCTTCCAACAAAAAGCAGATTTATGTCAGCAAAATTATTCAGGAATTTTATTTTTGTCATGAATTGTTTCAGATTTTCTTAAAGAAGTTTTGCTCTATTTAAAAGAATATCAGATGTAACAGATTTGCCAGCCTTAAAATCAAGAATTGTATTTATTGTATGTAGGGTTGTAAACCACATGCCAGCCTAAACAGGGAAATAGTGTGGGGTGAGTAGGCGAAGACTGAGAAAGGCAGTGATAGACAAAGAATAAGCAGATGTTTTAGTACCTTTCCTTGCCACTGCTACCTGATGAAGTTCCTTTAACATTAAAAACTGCTGCAGCTTTGTTCTCTGACGGCTCTCTACAACCCCACATCCATCTAGGTGTTATTGCAGACCTAAGATGTGACTTTGGTTTTGCAAAGCTCTCAATTTTTATGCACTGAGATTACCTTAGTCATACTTCCAAACACATAGAGGTACCAAACCAGATTTTTAGGGTTAAATAGGCAGCTCAAGACCTTCTTAGCACATGTGCTGCCAACATTCAGCTGAGGCTGGTTGGGTCCGGCCTGCCCTGTGCCCATGCATCCCTCTTGTGCAAGGAAATCATCCAGGTAAGGACAAGCTCATGTCTATCTCACACCTGAACATGGAGCTGCCTAGTGCCTGGTGCTCTGGACTTCTGCAACTTCACCACAGCCCTTGTGGTGCCAAGGCTCAGATCTGCTCAACTTCACAGCACAATTTGAACTATCCCTTTGCTTTACATTCCAAACTGTCAGGAAAACTGCACTGTAGACTTATGCCAAGTGCAATCTTAACTGCAAATGTAAATTTTACATGTATTCCTACCACTTAAAGAATTTATAGTAAAGCTATTTTTAAATTAATGCTCCAGTTCCCAGCAATGCAGCAATCAAAAAATAGTTTTTTTCTTTTTTTTTTTAACAGGGAACTATTATTAAGGATTTGGCTTAATTTCAAAGGATGTTTTCAGTCTCTCCTGATTTTTTTTTCCAATGTACATCTTGTCAAATGAAAAAATGTTTTGATCTTAATGAAACATCACATTACATATGTACTATGTTAGATTATGTGTTGACTTAATCAACATTTCAAAACCAAGTCTTGTTTCCGAACAAGGAGTTGGAATGTAAATCATCCTGTTTGCTCCTGTTTAATTTATAAATAATAATACACAGATATTTTTTCCTCAGAATGTTTTCATTTCAGTGAAAAAGTACATTTCAAATAAAAGAAATCTCACTTTAGGAAATTTCTGTGCATTGATCCACATGGGTTGATTTGCTCAGCCTTCTTTTATACTTTGCTCTGGGTCTATAACAGCTTAGTGGTTTAATGGATTAATGACAGTGCATAAATCAAATATACTCACAAGGTAATTTTGTCTAAGTATCTTAAAGGCTGAGGTTTGGTTTTGTGTTTGGTTTTATTTTGGGCAGGGGGGAGGGAGACGGGGAGGCATTCATACACAGGATACAAGCTAGGCTTTTTTTAAAAACTCTGACCCAATTTAACCTTCCAACAGGTTTAAGACATACCTATTTTTACATTTACAGTGATAAAGCTTTTTAACTTTCCCACCCAATTGCCCCAAAAGTTCTTGAAAGGCTCACTCCCACATTCTGTGCTGTTTTTCAGCCTGCGGAGAAGCTTACTGTGTGTAGCACTGCCAGCACAGTCCCTGAAATGAAGGTTTAAGACCACAGAACAAAACTTGACTATAAAGAAGGGGTTCCTACATGACCTAAAATTTCCACGTCAAGTGTCAGTCTTTTTAGTGATGGGAAAGCATGAAGTGGGAGTAACCAACACTATTCCTTTTCATCTGGAATAGCTGCTCCCCAGAGCCCACAGTGGGAATGGGGCTGGTTCCTCAGAGCCACACAGTCCTACATCTGGGGGCCTTTCCAATTAGTCCTGTAATTTACTGTCACTTAATAAAATGGACTAAGTAACTTGTGCCCGCAGGGATGGAAAAATCCCAGCCTCCAGCTGGGGTGGGTGTTCTCAGAGTTAGCCCAGCTCTCAAGCAGGTACAAAAGGCGCCCACAGCTGAAGCTGAGGAGACAGAAAGGAGACCTTCAGCCCCTGATGAATTACACACCAGCACCAGGCCCCAGGAACAGCAGATCAGCTCACACTTTGAAGGATAAATCAAAGCTTTAATCGGGGCTGTCAGTAAAGCAGGTGTTTTGACCGCCTTTATGGTTCATTTTTATGCAAAAAAGGGTTGTTGGCAATACAGAAATCATGGGGGATTGAAAATAAATGGCAGTGACAGCACTGATCCCACTAGGCAAGGGGGCCAAAATTGGTCTGTCTTTTCACATTATGAAATATATCTAACGGCAGGCTCTTGAAACCCTGCATGCACAATGCACGGTCTGTGTGCTGGGGACTTGCCTTTCTCTGTCCTCCCTTCCTCCCCCACTTTTTTTTTTTTTTTTTAATTTGATATGCCGGGGGCCCTTTTCTATTCTTTGCTGATGAACTGCCCCAGCAGCCACAGCAGGTTCAGAATGTTAAAGAGCTGCCACTCACCCGAGCCAACAAAAGGATCCTGCTTCAAAGGGCTGAAAGGACACTGTAGACACTACCCACAGCCCTGGCTTAGGCTAATGTCTTTTTCATCTTGGTTTGCACCATTCAACGACATTAACAAATGAAACATCATAAAAATGTGTCCATGCAAATTTTCTATCATGGGTGGGGGCAAGGGGGCTCACTGTTAGGAGAGAGGTCTACATAGTAATGCCACAGGGATGCACCACTCCAGCTTCTCCTCTCTCCTGCCTTTGCTTTGTGTGCTGCTGGGGCACCTACCAGTACCCAGACTCCCACTGTAAAACTGACATTTAACTTCACTTAATTCCTAAGTCTCAATATCAGTAGTGGGCATAATTTTAAAGTTATTTAAATTAAATAAAGTATTTCAGCCCATGGAGTTGAAGCATTGTGGCATCCTGTAATATTGAAATGGGGTGACAAATGTTCTAATACAGCACACTTTTCCAGAAAGGAAAAAATCAGGGCCTTTTTCTTTAGTTCTGCCATAACTCAATACTTCTCACAATCTATTCTGTAACATAATTTGAAATATTACTGCATGGTATTGCCAGTAAACTTCATTTATCTTTTACAAACCATAAAGCAGGCAAGAGAAGAAAAAAAAAAAGGCAAGTGCTTCCCTCCTGTAGTTTCACACAGTTAGTCATGCTAGTGCCTCACCACTCACAGATGACAGTATTTCAGCAGCTTTACTAAAGAATAGATTCTTTCATCCTTCCATAGAAATTTAAAAATGCATTTATAAAAGTAACATCCATCTTAGGATGTACATCCTTAGGACAGATTGACTGAGGATAACTTTTGAAAAATGTTATATTGATTATGCGTAAATTAAGAAATTCATTGTGCTTGATTGAGATCATCCATACTGCTGCTTCTAGCCAGAAAATTTTGCATCTTTGCTTAAATGAAAACATTATGGATGCATCTTATGACTTAGTTGCATAGGAAATAAGATCACCATCCCCATTTTAAAGGTAGGCTGATGCCCTTGGTCTCCATAAAAGTTTATGCATATTTGGGTTTCGACCCTCTAAACTACTCCATGAATTCTAAAGGAATTTTAACTATTACATAAAACTCACCCTACTTTCACCAAAAAATAGTATTTGTGGGCTTCTTGCAAGCAATTTAGACTCTGATTTTCCAAACATACATTATCTTTATTCCTATAATAAATTCATCTAAAATAGTAAGATTATTATACCTGTAAAATATATACTTTCTACTTAAATTATAGGTATTGCACATTAGGACTGACATTCATGTTGCCTTCCTACCAAACTTCATTACAGTATAATTTCTCATGCCAGTGAAGTTATTCCATGCCAATAAAATTCCACTGTGCTTGCGGTATTGAGCCTTGAAATCCTAATTTTCTCAAATATTTCAGGGCCACAGTTTATGCAAGATTTGAAAACAAATGGCTTCCAATAATTTGCTTGAAGAAAGATGATACAAGTCACTAATCATGGCAAAGATTTAGTTTCTTGGTGATGTTGACTGAAAATTCATTAATTTCTCTCTGGAAGAGTTGTTACGCTCAATTATATTTTGGTTGTTTAGATCATGAGGTGATTACAGCATTTTGATTAAGAGTCTCTTAAGAAAAGTTCAAGAAAATTTACTAAGAGTTAAAAGTCTAATTCAATTTTCCAAGTGCCTGTTCATGATCACCTGCTTAACACTCTTGTGAGTCCACTGTTAGTCTAAGCATAATATAATAAACAGTAATTAATAGGTAATACAAAAATATTTATTTGCATTCATCTTCCACAGTATTGCAAATGAGGTACTGTTGCTATTGTCCACTCCCAGGGGGACACATGGAATGATTTCCCATTGCAGGACTCTGCCTCCGAAGACAGACCTAAGGCAGAGGCTGCAGTGTAGCCCAGCCCTTGCATGTCACTCACGCCACGTCAGCCCTCTTATCACAGAAGTTTCAAGCCCTAACAGGCTAGCGTGGTTTGAAATACCCTCCAGCTGTTTTGTTATTTGTTAGTTTGGTGTTGTTCCTCCTCTGCGGGGGTCTTCATTGGTTTACCACTGTGTATCTTCCTTCTATGGTTGGTCAATTCTGTTATCTCTACCTCATGATGTAATCCCTTAAAACTGACTGCCAGAGAGCAAACGGGGTCTCTCTGCTTAGCTTCCCTTCGAGCTAATTACCTCTTGCCCCCCCAGGGCAGGAGGGAAATAAACTTGGACTGTAGCTAACAGAGTTTCCAACTCTTTCTCCTTGCCTTCTGCTACTGGCTTGAACAGCACACCTACATGCTGTTGAGGAGGCGTTGGGCTGCACTGGTAAACTGAGGCACGCTGACCTCAGTTACCATCCTTCAGTCGCTAGCTCTCTCGGGCTACGGACCACGTTTACCTGTGGACCAGGCTGGGAACAGCCTGGCCGGCGGGGAACTGAACAAGGTACATTATCAGGATCTGGTTTGTAGAGCAACGTAAAAGTGTCTGCATTGTCCTGAGTAGAGAAGATTTTTTTGGCGTAAGAAGAAGTTTAAACCACTAAACCTTTTGAAATGCACTGTTAGCAAATGCCTTAGCTCTGAACACCACTTGTGATAGTAGAATCAAACATTCTCATTTTAAATTACAGATCAATTTTTTCTAATTAGCCTGCCTCAGATTTCTGCTTTGTAGCGGGTTCAGTTCATAACCGGGCAGAAACACCAATTTAGTGTAGTGGTTTTTGTTCAAAATATCTATTACTTACTTATTTTCCTTCTGTGAGATAAGAATTAGGAGAAACCAAAGCAGGCACAGAACTTTAAAGAATATACAGAAGTTTATTAACAGAACTAAATGGAAGAAAAAATGTTAGACTAAACCTTCAGAACACTTCTCTTCCCCCCATCTTTCTCCCTCCTCCCACCGACAACGTAAAAAAACAACCCTTGAGATATTTCAGTCAGTTTACCACCTCTATAAAAACCATTCTCTGTTCACTTACGGAGAGGAGTCTCTCTTGCTTATGCCATAGAGGTATCTCCACAAGAAGCAGTTCTCTCATGGCTTCAACATCCCGGCAAGGCAGCCGCCCGGGATGGTTTCTGCTTGCCTGTGAAAGTCCCTTCCCTTGACTTGCAGCTTTCCCCACAACTGCTTTTGAGGGTTCCATCTTTTAGCTAATGGGGTACCATTTTTAAGAATGAGCTGCTCAGAAACAAAAGTTCTCTTTACCCATCTGTGGGTGCATCTTCATCTCTAGGAACAGATGTCTTCTTCCTGTGGAGCAAGGGTCTTCATAATTTTCAACTCTCCCTGTTCAAGCTTCTCATTAAATCACAGTTACTTCAACATTTGCTTATTTCAGCACGGGTACTTTTGCTCATGATTGCGGTTTGAACGCTCCACCCCCCAAGCTTTCATGAAATTACAACGGGACTATGATATATAGTCCATGACAACAGAATTTCAGCTTCTAGGTTTGAAGCATCTCCTCTTTCTCCCATGTCGGGGTTTCAGCTCTTCCTTCTTCACTGACTTTGGTGTCTTTATGGTGTTTACTTCATGTGCCTTCATCCTTCCTCTGACTCGGGACAGGATTGATGTCTGCAGGCTTCATCTGTTCTGGAGAAATCTTACAGTACTAAGAGAGTTAATCTCACCCAGGCCTTGCAGCTGGAATTCACTTACCTCTCCTTGCTGGGCAGCAGCCTCAGATGAATTTCGGCCGCAATGTGTGAGGTGGGGGCCTGGCCCGCACTGGGGGGGCTGCGCCGGGTGTCCAGCGAGCAGAAGCGGCTGAGATCTCAGCCAAGCCGTGCCATGGCTGACCCGGCCGGGCTGTGCTGAGCAGGGCCCAGCCCCCCTTGGCTGCGCCGCAGCCCCCTCCCCAGTTACCTGTCCAAAAGCCAGAAGCAAAAGAGCTTTACCGGGGTTTGTTCATTCTTAAATGTGGATCACAGAGGCATGTCAAGCTTCTTAAGTGGCTTTAAAAAGTTGCCAATATTCAAACTAGCCAGTTGATTGGTTCTGTCAGGCCTAGAGAAAGCTGTAAGCACCTCTTTGCAAAAGAACCACTTCCATGGCTGACGGAGCCCTCCTAACTGAAAACCCAAACTATGCTAAACTATGACATGCTTTCTGTCAAAATTCCATCTTACTCATGGGTAGTTCTGGTATTGATAGATTCTCATCTACCTTGTATCAAAATGGCAAATCTTTCCATCATTTATTTCCAAAAAATTCAAACATGACTTAGAATGCAGAGATTAAATCTGACTCATGTCTAAAATGCTGAAAATATGGGCACTACTGGGGTGAATTGAAGGTGAATATATTGCAAAATTGTAAATAAGCTGGGGAATATGTCAGTATAAATCTGCATAACTCAGTCTTGGAGGCTTTTGTAAATATGCACAGGCAGGCTACACCTTCCTCATTAGCTAGGGCTGTCTTCTGTCCACACCACCCTTGGTCCAAAGATTACCTGTTTCTACCTATTTCCTCTCCAGCAGCATGACATGGCAAGAGTTTGTTTTTATCATGTGTTTGTATTGCTTATTTCACAGTGGGATTTTAGTTCACAGTGGGACATCTAGACACTGCTCAAACACAAAAAATAACAAACAATAGTGCCTTCAAGCTAAAGATTTCGGCCCCAGATATTCTCAGAATCCCTAAAAATTGAAAATACTGAACGGCTCATGTGACACCAGATAAACCACCAAAAAAAAAGCCAGTCTGGGAGAGAGGAGGAGGAGGAGGTGGAGGAGGAGAGAGTTCAAGAAACATTTGGACAACAGTCTTGGGCATATGGTGTGACTCCTGGGGATGGTGCTGTACAGGGCTAAGGTTTGGACTCAATGATCCTGATGGGTCCCTTGCAGCTCTGCATATTCTGTGATTCTGTGATAGTGCATGGTCATTGTTTTGGGGTTTTTAAAATATTTTTAAACCTCATAAACCAATTCAAATGTTCATTGGTTTCTAAAATGATGGTAAATGCTGAGTTTGATTTAAACATATTTAAGTGGGCAGGCAGCCTACTTTTAAGAGGCTCTGCCTCAACTGATACTTAGCACATAATATAGTTGTCATGACCATGGTCATCTCCCTTCTTCTAATGAAAACCAGACCTGATTGTACCTGTGTTCATCTGGTTTTTACTTCATTATGGAATCAGGAAGCCACATGTATAGGTATACAAGGCCAGAAGCTCTGCCCTTGATTTTCAGTTTAATATTCATGTTAAACTTGCTGCATTTAGCACAAATTTGTGAAGATCTCGAATGAAAACAGTGATGAGTAGCATGTTCTCCCTTTGGTTTCTCAAAACTCTTGGGGATTTAATATTTTTTTCCCCAATGGGGCCCTCCTTGGTAGCTGTTGAATATCTAGATATGTTGTCAGGTCAGCTTTTCCTCTCCTGTCTAAAAATAAAGGGAGGATTAGCAACAATAATTTATAAATGGACTTTGTGAAGACAGATTAATTATAGTTCACATTCCTTTACTGTCATTTCATGGGTTCTGTTTACATGCTGATGAATGTGCAAGGGGTAGTGGAGAGTTTGCAGATGTTCTTTACTTGTGTTTAGGCTTTAATTTGAACAAGACTAAGATTGCAAGAGCATGTAAGACTTATGGAGAATGTCAATAGCTCATCGACACCCTAAAATGGACAGAACTTCATCTCCTCCTCCCATCAGGTAGCCATGATAGTTTCCTCAAACAGAAGTTAAGAGCAATCACTTCCCGTAATTCAATTAGTAGTGCATAACAATTTGTACATATATTTTCTTTCATTTATATTCACACTTGGCAAAAGAATGCTGACCTTCCAATTAAAATAAAAATATTTGAAACAGACAATGCAAATGAAGTGGTTTGTTTTCTTTCAAATGCTACTACGCCTTTCTAAAAACTAATAAAATTATTTCTCTCAAGCAATATACAATTAAGCAGTTGGACTTACTGCCACAAACATGCTGTCATTATGTTAGAAAACACAGAGACTTTTTTAGAAATATTTGTCTAGCTTGGAAAAAAGCTCTAAGATCTTTGAGTCCAACCGTTAATGTAAAAAGTAAGAAGATAACAGACAGTCAACACAATAAGTATATTTTTAAAAATATTATAAATGGAAGCCTCATTTAGATTATAATGGAATAGGGCATAGTATAATGTATTTAATTATGGAAAGAAAAGGATTTTATTTCCCAGAAAAAAATGAGGTATTTTTTGGCATATATTACCAGTCATCAAATAAAAATCTTTGGATATTCTGCTTTAAATTCATTTTTTGTTCCAAAATATGAAAATAATAAGTAATTTTACAGGTTTTTTATCAGAAAAATATGTCTATAATGTAATTTGCTACTTATGAAAAAAATAATGAAAATATAACACAATTCCAACAGCTTTTGTAGTTTAACGTGTTTTGAAATTGTGAATATTAATTTTTTCACTGAAAAAAATACTTCTGTATGTCACTGAATTTTATTACATACTTGGATGCTTCTGAACATAGACAAACACTAAATGACAAAAAAAGTACATGCGGACCACTTATTTCTCTCTCACATTCTATTTTCAGTTCTATCAGAACACATTCTCACTAAGAGAGACTGGTATGTTGTGTGACTGCCTATGAAAATAAGCAGAAAAATTTTATACCATTCATATTTTTCCCCAACTTATTTGCCAGTTTCTGCTAATATTGTATTTACTTAAAATATTATCCAATTTATATGATGGTATCAATTTTTCTAGCAGTTTATGTCTAACACCACTCTTATTAGTCTGATTCATATCTATGCATTTCTCTGCCATACAGTCAATCTTGTTTTTATTTTGTTTGATCTTTATCTACTTCTGTGTAATAAACCCATTGGCAATCTTTTGGGAGAGAAATGAATAGGTATATAAACCTGTCATGATCTGGTAGTAAATAGCCAAAACAAATTTGGTGTCTTAGACTTGAATATTCACAGAGAGCTTAACTAGATTGAAACCACAACACTTACTTGGTTTAATTTCTAATCTAATAGTTAAAAATTCCAATCCATGTTTTACAGGTTAAAAAAAACCTCCCTATTTCCCAAATGATAAAGGAAGATATAAAGTAATATAAAGAAAAAGTGATAGCTGATTAGCATTTATTTTAATGGTCTTTCATCACGTGAGTGTCAGAGTATTTACACCCATTACCTATTTTCCCCTATCTTCTCTCCTGTCCTCGTTAGGATCCTAAAGGGGTCCCAGGCAGAATCAGAGTAAAATAAGAAAAAAATAACATACAATATGAATTTTCTTTTTCAGAACACTCTAAACTAATATTAAACAGCTATTTCTTTTAATAACAATTTTACATATGTAGATCAAGTAAAGATTTGTTTTGGTTTGGGGTTTCTGTTTTGGGGTGTTTCTTATCCCCATGAGGTAGTAACCAGGTCTGTCCTGGTTTTGGCTCGGATAGTTAATCTTTTTCCTAGTATCTGGTACAGTGCTGTGTTTAGGATTCAGGATGAGAACAATGCTGATAACACACTGATGTTTTAGTTGTGGCTGAGCAGTGTTTAGTCTAAGTCAAAGACTTTTCAACTCCTCAGCAGTGTTTAGTCTAAGTCAAAGACTTTTCAACTCCTCAGCTGGGAGGAGATACAGTCAGAATAATTGACCCAAACTGACCAAAGGGATACAGTTCTTTCTCTCTGCTCATCACTACTCAAGGGAAAGGCTAAGCACAGCTACTCATCTCCTGAGGTCAAGAAGGTAACCATGATATCCCCATCAGATTGTGAGCAACAAGCTACTTCAGGCACCAGTACAAACCTCCTCTGAGATAATAGAATGGCTTGGCTTTGAAGGGACCTTAAAGATCATCTCATGCCAACTCCCCTCACTTTACACAGGAAAGTCCTGGTAGAGTATAAAACTCTGAGTAAAGCCCTGAGTTGTCTTTTCATTTAAAAGAAAATCAAAGGCCAGCCTTCTCCAAAACACAGAAATAATCAGTTCAGTTTGGCAAGATATTGTAGCTGATATTAATCTGCTCAGTGATTATGACTTCAAAGGATGCAGCCATTTTGATACCATAAAGATCACACCCACACTTCCTCATAAACTGGTGACTCTCAGATCTCACAGACATCGTATGGTAATAATTAAAAAACATTTGCTGACCGGAGTCTTGGAGAACAGCAGAATATTTTTGCCATTAAAAGAAGACTCCAGCACAGTTTGGCTTCCTTAACACCCACCACATCACATTTCAATATACCAGAGTATTTCTTTAAAAAAAAATGCCAATCAAAAAAATATTTCCTTAATCTTTAAAGTTGATAATTAGTTCACTTCACATCTTTCACATGCTAGGGTGAATAATTTACATTTTAAAATATTTTTTATGTCTGTTTCTTTGTCCTACTCAAACATATATATCCCATGTTATTTACAGTAACTGTCTGACTCTGGCTGCTTGGGACTGCGTTTTAAATTGTCACATCAGCAACCACCTTCAGCAAACAGAGGGGGAGTGTAACTGTGCTTGCAAAAAATTAAACTAAACAAAAGCCCAGCCAGGTGATTTAAGAGTAATCTGCCAACATATTTAAAAACATGTAATTAAAAAAAAAATTACTTGAACAAAATTCAATTAGGGAAACAAAAAAGAAAAGAAAATGCTTAGATTTTTTCTGGCAGCTGTAGTTACGCCTGTAGCTGAGTGATTGAAAAAGGCTCACGAAATTACTCAGTCTTGAATTGCTACACATGTGACCTGGCTTTGGTGGTAGTGGTGACAGGAATTTAACTTCGAGACCAGAATAAAAAAAGAGCCCAGAGCTGAACAGCAAATAAAGTGGGACAGAGAGAGGCAGATCTCATTTAGTTTAAAATTCTATTATTTTTAGCTGTCAGCTGTTAAGGTGAGTCAAAGAGACTTTTCCCCCTTTTCAGTGAAACTTTCATATTGCTTTTACAATTTTCTGACTACTAGGCCAGAAGAGCTCAAGTCCCATGTTTTTCTTTTTTTAAATTTATTTGCAAAATTTCAAATTGCTGACAAGTATCCTGTTGGAGGATATTCTGGTCATCAGAAATTATCCAGGGCCTCGAAGGCACACCTCCAGCAGGGGAGCAGTACAGCCCCAGGGAGGAAGGCAGAAGGGAAGGGTTTGGTGCACGAGCACAAAGAGAAAACAGCCCTTACAGCAAACCAGATTATCATCGCAGCATTTGGTCACTTCCTATGCCAATAGATTCAATATAAGCACTCCAAGCTACAAAGTAAAGGGGTTTCCCATCTGTGTGAGCATCCCCTTGACTTTCCCTCCCAGTTCCCAGCATTTCATATGCTGTTAAACTGCCTCTGGCTAGAAGTGACTGGGTGCGGCTCCCTCCAGAGTTTATTCATGTCATTTCCGAATATAGCCAGAGAGGACATGAGAGTGACACGAGATGTACTTTCCACTTCTTTCCTTCTCTCTAGCACTGGAAAATGGCTTGCATAACATAATACGTATTTTCTGTCTATAATTTCCATCTTGTTATGCTTTGCAGGAACTGGATGAGCTGCTTATGCAGAGCTCCTTGCCAGTTTCGGGACTAAAATCAGTGTCCTGCTCTTTCACTTCTGCTATTTTAATTTTTTTTTCTTATTTTTTAATGACTGTCATTTATTTTACTGCCTTTTGCAGTCTTGGAATTCCTCCAAGTTCCTAATTCTTAAAGAACTTTCTTGCAAGTCCTGATTTAAACTGAAGCACGTATTTAAATTTAAACATGCGTCTCTGTTACTCATCACTTCAGTTCCAAATTGCCTCCAGCTAAACAAACACACACAGAGGAGACAAAATTACTTTCACTCTGAGTAGTACTGGACATACCATACTTCCTAATGTTTCCCCTGCCTCCAAACAAGTTCTTGTAATCCCTGGTTGCTAAGGCTCTTAGCTGTGATCCTGTTCCATGATGCTGGTCCTCTGTTGTCCTCTGCTCTCTAACTGATCAAAATGGTCCTGAGGATTTCTCTCAGCCAGCCAGCTGCTGATAGTCCACACTTCTCTTAACCATGCTCCACATCAAGGAACTTATTTGTTTAAAACCAAACTCAGATGTGGAAGCAAGATGAAGATGTGGATTTTCTATTTGCAATGTTTTGGAGATAGGTTTCATGTTCAGTAAATCAGGTACCATTTTCCTTGTTAAAGTTGTTCTTGAATTAGACCTAGGACACATCCCCCTCATTGTCTCTCAACCTTTGCTTTTAGTATTATAGATGGGAGACAGGACATTTAATATTTGAGGGGTTTGGGTTAGGGAACCACATAGCTTTTTATAAACTGCATCTGATTAGAGAAAAGAGAAAAGGAGGGAACTAAAACCAGGGTATGTGAAGAGTTACATTAAGCATATGCTCATTGTTCAAAATTATTAAGCACTTTCAATATCCAGCAGAAAAAAAATATTCTCTAATCAAACCAATCAAGAGAGAGTCTTATAGCACTAAACTCTCATAGATTTCAATGTGTGGTTTTCTTTAAGCTATAGCAGACTCTGCCCTATTTCATAAAATACTTTTTTTTTCAAAAAGGAGAAATTTGTCCACTCTGGAGTTCAAAGTGCTGGGATATAATTTGGCAAGCTTTTGCTGCTAAATGCCAGTCCAAAAATATCAAATTACTTCATTAATAACACAAGTTTAAGTGAAAATTGTGTTTTTTCCAAAAGGCTGTAAGAGATAATTTGCTGCAGTTTCCATTACCAGTGATGCTGCTTACCCTAAACTGTCTTAAATTTTGTTGTGTCTTTGTACAACAGATATTAATTAATATGGCAGAACTACCTAATCTCCTAAACAACTCTGTTGAAAGTGCTTCTCACCCTGTTTCAAGTATGGTTTGGAGTAGAAAGTTACCTGTTCATTAATGGTTTCCAGTTTCTTGAACTTGCCTATGTCTATATCAGTTCTTACCTGTAAAAACTGGATTACTTCTTAAAATTCTCTCTAGAAATATGGGAATTTCATTAATTGTTTGTGAAATGAATGATATTACAAATATTCTTATTTTATCTCCAGTTGGGATGTTATTTTCCACCTGCCACTTTAAGTGATTGAACTATACATACACATATACCCTCCTAAAAGGGCAAGAAAGAAATCTGCTTATCTTATGGTGTTAGCATCATCATAAACAATGAACCCATTGTGTTTTCTGATGTAACTGGCTGCAGCTGATTAGAGATATCTCTTAGCAAAACAGTTTTTGTCAGGGGCTGATTTTGTTGTACTGTTTTAAATCAGAGTAGCACACTTCTACATACACTCATATGTTTAAATAACCAATGTATTCCCTTACTGAATCTCTCACAGTAAGCACATTTGAAAAAAATCCTTTTTGTAAAATTAAGAAAACATACAGAGTAGCTCACAGTATTGGTGTTCACTTTATGGAAACCACTTTAAACACTTTTGTATTCAGTCATACTCTGTTTGTCCTCCAGCCAATTCAATTTGCCTGGAACATAAGTTCTTCTGATTTTATTTTTTGTATTTAACATACTCTGTATCAATCTCCGTAAAACACCATAAAAACAAAACCCCCCAGTTCTATATCAAGAAAACACATCAAAAATAATTTAGAGAGAATAGTCCTCTTACCTAAATGGATTGAACATAAGTATTTTCTTGAATTTCCTGTTGTGTTATAAAATAAATTTGAGTCCTAGCGATACATATATTCTAGGTTATTTCCCAGTAGATTAAATGACCATAAATACTGAGTGATTCAACCTAGCAGCCAGTGCTGGCTGGAGTG
The DNA here is from genome assembly GCA_013399195.1 of Dicrurus megarhynchus. Lineage (NCBI taxonomy): Eukaryota > Metazoa > Chordata > Aves > Passeriformes > Dicruridae > Dicrurus > Dicrurus megarhynchus. Next base: position 123,269 of record VXAD01002539.1, on the reverse strand, counting down.
ACTTGCATGTTAACTGATCCTGGAGCTCCAGGACAGCCCAGAAAATTGTGCCTAAATAAGCTTGCTAAAATAACCTAATAAATGCCATTTTTCTAAATACTTAAATTACTTATTTTGGTAAGGGCTCATTGAGAGTTTTCCAAAGTGATTGAAACTCCTCATGGGTCACATACTAATTTACCAAAGCTCTGGAGAGAAACACTGGGAGGTGCAAGAAACCCTTCCAGAGAGCCATGACCAGACCACCATCCCCAGGTAGGTTGGAATAAGACTGGAAAAACAATTATAACTGTGTTGCAACTGGAATCTCTCTCTCATCAATACTCTCTTCTGAAACAAGCATTTTAAAGCATGAAGTAAAGCAGAAAGGATAGTTATGTTGTCTCCAAATTCTGTCACATTTACAAATACTTGGAGAGATACTCCTGTCTCCTCTCTATTTCTGCTTTTAGGTATCATTCCTTCAAATTATGCTTCATGGGAAGATACCACTGAACTGTGTAATGCTAAACATATAATATTACTCCTAAAAAAACAACAGCAGCAATCTATCATATCTTAGCTAATTTCACTGGTGTTGTACAATGAGTCTCAGACTCAACATTTAAATTGCCCAAAGAAATTCTTTCAAACATGTAATGTATAAAAGCAACTCTTCTGTAAATTGTCTGGGAACATACTGCAGAGCAACTCTCAAGAGAAAACTTAGAGCTGAAATATTTTCCCATGCACCCTTTAGCCGGGTGACATTCCTCTCTCTTGTTCAAGATTTACCCCCAGCACAACCAAACAGACATTACCCTTTGTACCCCTGTTTGTTTGTGCTTCCCTTCCTGTTGATATTTATGAGAGCTGTTTCTGATACCCTTGTAGCATCATCCTAATTTTGGCAACGGTTTCTGTGTGTTCAGGTTCCAAGAGGAATGGAAAGAACACAAGCTGTCTCCAAATTGAAGGAATCAATTTTAATTTCTGAAGTCAGATGGGCTTTCATTTATTTCCTATTGACTCCATGGAGGGATAATAAAAGTATTGCTGCTTTCAGTGAAAAAGGCCATTATTGAGGACAATGCACTCAGTCAAAAAAGATGCCAGATCCCACCCTTCACTCCCCAATTTACAAGCTGGGCTTTTTTCAGAATCTGTTTTCTACCTGGCCAGCTCCGTAAGAGCCTCAGGGTATAAGGGGGATGTGAATATTTTTGGACATCAGTACAACAACCAGAGAGGAAATGAGAGAGTGAGCACAAAACTTCTCCAGTGGCAACTCCCCACAAGCTAGCTGCTCCTGTCCCGCCAGCCCAAAGCATCACCATATGTTTGGCTGCCACCCATGCAGCCAACAGCCCTTGGCTGGAGCCATCAAATCCATTTGGACTCCTCTTGCTAGCGCTGACAGACACCCAGCCTTTTCAGGCCTCAGCCAAGCTGTAAACAGACTGTGCTGGCACCACTGGGCTCACTGAATCACTTCTGTAGTAACAGAATTAACCCCTGTTCTCATCAGCCTCAGACAAATCCTACCCAGGAGGCAACAGACCCCAGAGAAGACTTACCAGTCTCACATTCCCAAATCCAGCACAACACCTGGCTCAGAGAATTTAGCCAGATAACCATGCTCCACATCCAGCTATGTGTCCCCAGACAAGCTCAGTATCATCAGTGAGGTACTTAAACTGCAGAACACAGTTGTCTAGGTGTTTTCCTTCCACAGTTGTCTAGGCTGTTCCTTCTTCCTAGGAAATCTGTGATAACAAACAGAATAGAAAGTGAAGGAGACTATTTTGTGGATCACCCAGTTTTAAAATAAGTTGTTTAAACAACAACAGTGCCTTTTGAGAGGTTCTTGTAGAGTTTCAGGGAAATGGTGTCTATTCTAATTCTTCTACTACATGATAATTAAAGTTGGTACTGATGATACATGGTTTGCCATTCTACTGCAGCTTCATTTTCAATAACGCACTACCACTAAAACCTTATTCTTAATACCAGTCTTTCTGAAGTTTTTAGTCATGGCAATGATACCGAAGATGGGTTCTAAGGAGATGAAATTACCACACTCAAAAACCTACACATTTTTTTTGCCATAATATCTAACCTTTAGATTTTAATAAAGCAGAGACTTATGAATGTGTTTTCTCTTTCCGTATCTATGTTTCAATCTAAAAAGACCCACTATATTTACTTGCAAAACAGTAGTGTGTTCCACATACAGATTCTTATTTTATATTTGAATTTATATACTTCTCAGAAATTAAGCCATTAAGAACTCCATAGCATGCAGTCCTTCACAAGAACATGATTTTTTTTTTTTCTGATTTTAAATTGAGTAAAGTTTTCAAGGATACCAGTGGTTACGCTTCATATTTAAACTCTTGAAGTTTCTTTCTGGTTTAATTGCAAAATAATCCTGTTGGCTCTTTGCTAACACATTATATTACATGCTTTCTTTTGTCTAAAACTTCCACTTTAAGACTGCAGTTAATGACATGTGCACACCTTTTCCAGAAAGTAGTTTCACTGTGATATGAAGGAATGAGGTAATTTAATATATGCAGAAGTGCAGAACTACACAAGCTAACACACTGTCTCTCTGCACAGTTAACTTGAACTGCTGCATATTCTCTGAGAGTGTTTTGTTGTAGACTTTTGTAAACGATGTTGAAGAAATCGGTGTTGAGTAATACAGGGCATTGGAATGTGCTACTGCTGTCCACCCATGCTGGAAGGAAGCCACTGAGTTTTCAGTTGTTTACAGATGTTTTCAATGATAAATCTCTTTGCTGTTTCCCATATGAAGTTATGTACTCCAACATGTGCTGCTCTAAGTGCTATGTGCGTAAGTGAGGCAAGAACCAGCAAAGAGACCTGTATTTTGGTTGCCCTTCAACAAACACATCTACATTTGGGATTTTGTTTCACAGGTTTTTAGGATCATAAAGCAATATTGTAATAGCATCACTTGGTTCCTTAAACCAGTGAAAACCCCATTCATCTACTGTACCACCGAAACTGTAAATGCCCAAATTATATTCTCTTTCTAAAAGTATTTAAAAGTTTAAATCATTGGACTTTCTACAGTCAGATCAGACACAACCAAAAAAAACCACCAAACCTCCAAACATGAGGATGTATAAGGATTGCAACAACAGTCTCTAATATTTTGAAAAAATTATAAATAAATCTTTCCACCGCAAACATTTTTCAAGCCTGGATACAAATCAGCATGTCCTTTCTAGTTAGATGACCTACTTATTGCAAGAATTTAAGAAAACCAGATGGGTCAAAACAAGCCCAAGTGGTCTCAAGCCTGCCAATTTACTAAGCTTATGCTTCCATTATATTTGAATAAAAAAAAAAGTCCATCATTCTTTGCCAGAGGTGCACTAAGCTGCTGTGGTTGTTTGTCATCATTTTTATACAAGCCAACCAGGTTACCTCTCAGTTTGCAAATATTGTGGATAATGGGCTTTACTTGAAGCAGCACAGGCCTGATTAACAAGAAAATTCTTTTTTTTTTTTAACCTGTTCCTCTCCTTTTCCTCTTGCACAGTACTATATTAATTTGGATATGGATTTTTTCCACACATCTCTCACACACAGGCAGCACCTTTTAGACCAGAAGACTCTTACAATTAGCCTTTTACAGGGCAACAGATTCTCTTACTACCTCATCCAGGATTAAATAGAAAGAGTCTTTCCATTTAAAATTATTACCAGGCTCAGATGTGCCTCCACTTCACCTACGCTTCATAGCAATGCATGTTTACACATGCCACAGATGTGTTTTATGTATAGACAGAGAAACCATTTTATTTCAAGATCAGCTGGAGCCTGTGAAAAGGAGACACAAACACAATATTCTCTCATCTAGATTTTGCTTATTTCCCTTGTCTTAGCTGTTTTAGCTGTACATGATAGTAACTGGAGAGTCTGAATTCTCTTTCTAAGATCTAAATACAATCATTGCTGAAATCTTATCTTTTAAAAAGGTAAGACAAGTTATTATAACCACAGTACCATATATGAGAGACTTTCATTTGCCATACACAGCAGAAAGAACACTTCCTTTTAAGGCATAATTCCTAGTAAGCATACTCCTGGAAAAGCTGGCAGCCCATACCTTGGACAGGTGCAGTCTTTGCTGGGCTAAAAACTGGCTGGACAGCCAGCCCCAGAGAGTGGTGGTGAACAGTACTGCAACCAGTTGGCGGCCTGTCAATAGTGGGGTCTGTGCTGGGGCCAGCTCTGTTCAATGTCTTCACTGGTGATCTGGACGAGGGGATTGAGGCCACCATCAGTAAATTTGTAAATGACACCAAGCTGGGAGTGTGGATCTGTTGGAGGGTAGGAGGGCACTGCAAAGGTGTGGGGGCTGGTAGGCCTTTAACAGGAAGACTTCCCCCCCCCCCAAAAAAATTGTAACCTTTTCTAACAATCTTGTTTGAAAACCCCAACAGAAGCAGCTACCCGAGCCTGTACCCGCACCCAACACCATGATGCCCAGGACCTGCCTCGTCACTTTCTTCTGGAAGCTGTTGACAACATTGACCATGGATGCTTGGTTGGCAGTGCAGCCTAAGGAGAACATGAAGTGACCTCCTCGCAATGAGGAGACCACCAGGCATGCTACCCTTCAAAACTGGGCAGCCACTATCTGCTGCTCGCCCATGGACATGGGTGCCAGGAGTTTGAAGGGTTGTGCTGCTTCAACCTGACTACAGCAAAAGCATCCATTCCAGCATCCAGAAGATGAACGACATAACTCAGTGGTTTGAGGACTTGCTGGGACATTGGGGACTCACAGGGTAGTTGTCTTCCCTGTTGAATGTTGCATTACGGATTCTCTTAATCATCTTTTTTTGCTTTGTGTGTTTTCAGTTGCTTAAAATGTTTGCTTTTGAGATCCCTAAGAGAAGCTTTTTTAATTAATAGAGAAGAGGAACTTGGGGGGGCCAAGAGGCCTGCTGGACAAAGAATGAGAGGAGTATTATGATAGGACATGTCCTAGGCTCCTTTTAGCTTAGGGTGACTGAAAAAGCTTCCCCAGAATGCTCTGATCTGTTATGTTAATGTGCCCCAGTTCTGCTTCCCTGGTTGGCTCCTTTGGCCGCCACACCCCTTGTTACCTTATACGCCCCCAGAGCTTCCCCACTGGCTCCCATTCCCTACTCCCGCCTTTGTACCGCCCCCGTGCCCTCAGATCATTGGTCCCTGATGCTCTCTCCACTCCCCTACATAACCCTGGACCCCCTATTGTTCTGGCCCTACTTCTTTGGAAGCTTGGAGGAGTGTGGATGCATTAAATCTCTCCCGTAGAACCCCATGCGAAGACCTTTCCTGCTCATTCACTGTTGGATTGTTTTTGCTAGCTATCCAGTTTGTGTGTGTACGTGTGTGTGCAAGTGTGGTGGCTGCACCGAGCAGCTTCCTCCCTGGAGGAGCTTTTGGGAAGGTTGCAGCACCTTACCATCCAACACAGCTGCGACACAAAGGGTCCTGGACAGGCTGGATAGATGGCCTGAGTCCAACAGTGTGAAGTTTTAACAAGTCCAAGTGCTGGGTCTTGCACTTTGGCCACAACAACCCCCTGCAGTGCTACAGGCTGGGGACAGTGGCTGGACAGAAGTGAAGCAGAAAGGGACATGAGGGTACTGGTTGGCTGCTGACAGAACATGAGCCAGCAGTGTGCCCAGGTGGCCAAGAAGTCCAGTGGCATCCTGGCCTGGATCAGGAATAGTGTGGCCAGCAGGACCAAGAAGTATGGTACTCAGTGCCATGGTGTCATGGTTTGACACTGGCCCAGCGCCAGGCACCCACGAGAGCCACTCGCTCACCCTCCCCTGCCACAACTGGGCAGAGGAGGGAAAAGGAAAAAATGTCAATGAAGGCTTCATGAGTGAGATAAGGACCAGGAGAAACACTTCAAGGATGAAACAGGCTCAATTTAAGTTGCAAAGTGAATTTATTACTAAAAGAATCAGAGGAGGATAATGAGATGTAGAATAAGCCCTTAGAATACCTTCCACACTCTAGCCCCTCCCTTCTTCCCACCGACAGTGCAGGGAGACAGGGCATGGGGGTTCGGTCAGTTAATTTCCTTCTGCTGCTCCAGGAGAGGAGTCTTCCCTTGGGAGGCCGTGGGGTCTCTCCCACAGGAGACAGTTTTCCATGAACTTCCCCAGCATGGGTCCACTCTCACGAGCAGCAGCCACATCGCATCTGCTGCAGCGTGAGCCCCTCCCACGGGCACACAGCCCTCCCAAAACTGCTGTGCTGTGGCTCTCTCTTTCCACGGGCTGCAGTCCTCCAAGGACAGGCTGCTCCAGCTTGGAAGCAAGGGCCGTCTCTCTCCACCAGGACTCCCACTGGATCACAGCCTCCTCCAGGCATCCACCCGCTCTGGCACAAGCACCTCCCCATGGGCTGTGGGTGGATCTCTGCATCCCCCGTGGATCCCCATGGGCTGCAGGGGCACAGCTGCTTCACCATGGTCTGCACCACAGCCTGCAGAGGAACCTC
>VXAD01002539.1:53534-116385 GCA_013399195.1 Dicrurus megarhynchus | reverse complement strand
GAGGGTATTTCAAACCACGCTGGCCTGTTACAGGACTTGAAACTTCTGTGAGTGACATGCAAGGGATCTGTTGCTAGGCTATAGGATAGCAACACAAAGGTATTTTCCAACCTAGTTAATTCTGTGATTCTGTGATTCTGTGTTTTTTTCTTAAATCTCCATGATGACCATAGAACACTCCATTGCTATGAAGGAGATTAATCTTGCCAAGTAGGTAAAATTGAAATTCAAAATACTGTTTTGCACTGAATAATTGTCTTGGGGATGGTTTGTATCCCATAGCCATTTTTTGTGCCCTGAATTGTCACTGTCGCTGCCACCTCCCCCCTACCTCCTCCCACCCCACGTCTCGGGGATATTGTGATGGGTTAAGGGCGGCCCATGATGCTGCGGGGGATGGGAGGCCAGGGGCTGCCCTACCTTCCGGTGGGGTGATCGACAAGGTGGCCATGTGGCACAGGGGGTGAATCTGAACTGAGATCCTGTTGCCCTGTGGATTTGGGTTTTTTTTCTTTTGATTTTTTTTTCTTCTTTAGGCCCTGTGACCAGGGCCGGCCAGTTTGCTTCTCTGCTCCTCTGCCACTTGGGAGCCCAGAGCTGGCGTGTGCTGTGCTGAGACCCAGGAGCCGGGAGTCCTCCCCGCTGGGCCACTCCCTCTGCGCGGCAGCCCAACCTTGGGACCAGCTGTCGCTGGTGAGCTGTGCAAAGGAGCAATCCCCTGCCCAGCCCTCACTATTTTCTGCTATTGCTTCGGGCTTTTTACTACACTTTAACCCGACACCCCGCATCCACCTGGATCCCGCTGCTCCTGCCACTGCTTCGGGGTTAGTGCTACACTTTGATTTACCGGGGTCTGCTCACCTCTGCTGTTCCAGCCTGCTCCTCCGAGGCTACTGCTACAGTCCAGCTCCCCACCGGGAGTGGCACTGAGGCCGGCTGTTCCCCGTGAGTTTTGGAAAGGGAGCCTCCTCCTCTCTTTCCCTGTTGCCTGAGTTGCCATTGCTGTGTGGAGACACGGCTGCGCTCGCGCCACAGCACCCCCTGCAGGCGCGGGGGAACCATTGCACCCACGCTGCCCGGCCGGGAGCCACCAGCGCCCCCTGCCGGCTGTGAGCGGAACAGCACCGAAGGGGAAAGGGCCTGCAGCTGAGAGAGGCTGGCACTGGGCTTCTGGTTCTGTTTGTTGCTGCTGCTGTTGTTTTTGTTTGTTTGTCTTGCTATATATACTCTAGTAAAGAACTGTTATTTCTTTTTCCATATATTCATCTGAAAGCCCCCTAACTTCAAAGTTATTACAATTTGAAGGGAAGGGGGTCATATTTTCCATTCTAAGGAAGGTTCCCACCTTCATGGACAGACACCTGTGTCTTAAACCAGGACAATAGTTTAGTACAAAAGAAATATTAAAGGTTATCGCTGTCCATATTTGCTGTAAAAACTGTGGACTCGACATGCTGAGAGCTCTCCTAGACCACAGGAGACAGCACTGGCTTCCCAGTCCCTTTGCTATCTATTTTTCACCACAAAATCATCCAGTGTTTTAGTGAGATGAAGGTCATTGGCATCCAAACCATAGAGAGAATGAACAAAACAAAAATGAAGGGAATATGTGAATGAAACAAAGTAGAGCTAGGCTTTCTCTAACACTAATTTTCACAGCAATTGAAGACTAAATGCACAAAAGAACATACGTATGTTTCCAAATTGCGGGATCTATAATAGTCACATGTTTTCTGTGCAATACATGGGAAGAACTTTGTGTTTGACAGTGAATGTCAGACTTGAACAAACCACTAAGAAAAGCAGATTACGGCAGTATGGATTAAACCTCCAGTCTATGGGGAAAGATCACCCTCCACAGCCATCTCTGAGAGGGCTGCATACTGGACTTGGATTAAATGCAAAAGTTAAAAAAAAAAAAAATAAGCTAAATTTTTGTTTTTCTTAAATAAAACCCCACCATTATCTCTGCTATCTTCAGGACAAGAGGATATAACAATTCTCACAAAATGCAAGTATATGAAAATAAAGTGTATACTTTTATCATTATCTGAGCTATGAGACAGTCCAGCTTCAAATCCCATTGTCTTCACAGGAAGCTTCAACTTCTTGTTAAAGTTTCAATCTCTTCTAGCCACTACCCTACCTTACAATTTCAAATTTTCCCATTGAAGCTGCTGCCTTTGTTTAATGTTTAAAACACATATTTTTAGCCACAGAGATCAAAAAACAAAACAAATGAGAGCTGAGGAGTGAATGGCTGGAAGGGTAGACAATTGCTTTCCAATGCCTGGCACGGCATGCATCCCTCCTTTTCCTCTTCCTGTATTTCCTCTGGAGTCCAGTCTTGCATGTGTGTTCGGAGGCAAACCTCCACAGCACAGAGCTGGGCAATAGATTGCAGTCATGCACTGAAATTGGATGCCTGGTGAAGCTTTAAATGCTTCCTGTAAGCCATAAAACTGTTTGCACGGTGATTTCTCACTGTATTTCTCACACTGATCCTTGGGCAAGTGGTTGGAGGATGTGTGCACTGGTCAGATTTCAGCTTCAATTATTACCCAGTTTTTCCCTGAGTTTTAATTAAACAAAGTATTATTTACCAGCTCTGCTGTAAATAGTTTTTACAGTATAGTTTAAACTGTTTCTGTGTGTCTCTTCAGAGAGGCTTTTTTCAGTAGGAGGTTAGTTGATCCCAGAATATTATTTTTTACAAGTGCTCAGTCATTTATGATTCTACAGCTCTGAGGATGTAAAATACAGCAGGGTTGTTAATTATGAATATTTTTTATTGATTGAAGTTATTATATTATCACTTCCTTTTTTATTCTTATTATTAGTTATATAAATTGCATTGCAGAAAATATTGCAGGCCAAGTTTGGCATGCAGGCAGAAGAGGTGTCAAATGTTTAATGAGGTATTACAGCTTCTTCCTCCCAGTAACAGACGGCAGCTCGATGAGACTTAAGTCCTGTTCGCACTCAAAGGTGCTGTAGCAAACCTCCCAATGTGAGGTCCTGGTATTTCTAACCAGTAAAGCATAGCATGAGCTCCTGATGTGTAAACAAGCTGAGAATCTCTCCATTGTTCAGGTGTCAACAAATGCCTACACATTTTCAAATGTCAAATCTACAGCACTGTGAAACCAATAAGGAGATTAAAGTTTCCAGGCACACAAGAAAAACAAATGAAGCTTATGCATGCAACAAAATTCTTGCTTTTTTGGGGTAACACTAAGCAGGAATTTTTGTATCTAGCATAAAAAAAATATTTCATAAGATACATTACAAGTGCAATTCTACAGAACAAATGTATTGGTTTTAAGTCCAGGTTGACTTGGATTATTCCAACAGTTTTTCACAGTTCTGGCAAAAAATATATATCCTATAAAATATGCATCTGCATAAAATGCCCAAAATACAGGTTTTTATGGCCATCTCTTAACACTCCTGTCATGAGCACTGGGGGTTCAAAACCCCCCCCATGTTTCTCAACTGTAAAATCCATTTGTTTACTACTACAAAGATTTCCTTGTGTATGACAGGCTAACGAAAAATAGTTTTGAAAAAAGAAACTAAAAGGACCACATTGACTTCTATCTGAGCAATATTAGTTACATCACCCCCCCCGTGGCAATGGCAGCACAATATAAATGATTTTTCACTGAGCTTCAGGACAGGGAGAAGCCCCACTACAAAAGGATGGGATGCAGCCAGAGTGAATGTACCTGCAGGTTCACTCTTTTCTAGGAAGTTCAAGAATTTCTGTACTACTTTGCAAATAGAAGACAGGCACACTTACAACAGAGAATACAGCTAATATAAAAATATAGCTGCTTGCAGAGGCAAAATATAGCTGTTTTTCTGGAAGATACAACACTCCTTTTATTTTGGTGTCATTTACAGAGATAAAGCAGTTCATTGCAATTTTTGTATTTACATAAATTCAGAATTCAGCTTGAGGTCAGAAAAGCTGATTTATTGCTGTCTTTCAAGTATACACCGCTGACTTCAACTGGCTTTGCAGTGTAACAACTGCACAACAAATTTACCATTTTTTGCAGAAATCACAGTGGAAGAGCCAGCACTGAACTCTGTGATTTGTTCACTGGGTAAAACATTTACATGCCAAAGACAGGAAGACCTCAGCCTGCAATAATCCATTAATTAAATGAGAAAATGATTCTATAGACCAAAAGCATCAAAATAAAAAAAGGACATTTTAGGTTTCATGGGAGTTACAATTCTTTATTATAAGAATAAAACATTGCAACAAGGTGTTGGATCATTTACTGAAACTAACATTTGCATAACTTTTTCAGTGTTTTTGAATTTGTATTTGAAACATTTGAAAGAAATAATAAGGGAAAAAAAAATCTCTTTTTTTTTTTTTTTTTTAACATGCCTGAGTGGCAAGAATGCTCTAGGTTTGACAAGGGTGGTACCATCTATATACATTTAGGAAAACATGCTTGCTTTTGGTGTAAAAAAATAAAATTTATTTGTTAAATTACACATAAATATAAGGTACAAATGTATTTTTAAAATACAGATAATCACACTTGCATTGTGTACATATGAAAATACAGTATTTTAATATTCAACATACACAGACACATTTATGATAAATGCAACTAGTTGGCAATGCCAGTTCTTCTCAGTCTATTTTTTGTTCTTTTTTTTTCCCCTTCCAGTTTTCCATAAATATGGAAAAATAGGCTTTTGAAACAATTAGTTCTGCCGGACATCTTGCAGCAGCTTGTTAATTTCTGCCACCAGCTCACTGGCATCCATGAGTTCATGTTTGCCATCGCTGAGGTGGTTGAGCACGTTGTCAAAATCATCTTCTTCGTAATTCTCTGGGATCTCCTCCATGGCTGGCAGCCATTTGGACGAAGGCTGCACTCCTGAGTGAGTCCCCAGAGTGGGCCCATTGTTGGCAGGGTTTTGGAAATGTGTGCTGGCTGCCCAGGCTGCCACCCCTGGTAGATAATTTACAGTCTTGGCTGGCAAATGTCCCTTCCTGCACTCCAGCGAGTTGGAGTGATCCATCTCATTGCACTCCGTGTAGGCATCCAACGAGGGAGGCAGCAGGCGCTGGAAGACACTGCTCATTTCGGACAGGAGGGAGGAGGTGCAGGTGTCCCCTGATTCCTCCTCGCTATGGCAGTCCTTCCCAAATGTTGAAAAGCTCTTCTTCTCACCAGCGTCAGCTGCCTGGGCATCCTCCTCGAGGCCCTGATGATGCTGCTGATGCAGGTGCTGCTGGGGTGACTGGAACTCCTCCCCAGGGATGAACATGTTGTTTCTGTAGTCAGAGGAGGGAGAGGGCAGCGGTGGCATCCAGCACTGGTCAGAGTGGCCCAGGACCCTGCACTCCTCTGTGCACAGCCGCATTGCTGCAAGAGAGACATGAGGAGAGTGAGCATCCCCTCCTGCTGCACACAGCACCTGCACTATCAGGGATTCCTGACATCAGGACTGAACTTCCCCAGAGATGTTCAAATCTGGTATTTGGTTTCACCTTCTGTGTGCAGGAAGGTGGCAAATACAAATGGTCTGGTACCTCCGTTGCCAAGAACAAGAACAACCAATGCAGTTCGTGTAAGACAGTAATGCAATCTCTTACCTAAGGCTGAAGATAAACATGTAAATCCCAAATGGAAAAACAAGCACTTGTGGCTTGAAGCCATACAAGCCCTTTGTACAGTTCTAGCTCATTAAAAAATATAAAATAAAAGGAAGACATTTCTACCTCCAAGCACTCACTTGAGTTTTAGACAAGTCTTCCACCTGTAACTAGTGAGGCATATCAGAGCAATAAAGTGGGAATAAATGGACAGGGGAAATAAAGAACAAAGAATAATAACATCTCCTTTTCCATGAAACAACTCCTCTGTTCTAACAATGAGGTGTATGTAGAACTTGAGGTGATACACTGCCATATTACCTTTTTAACTAAATCAGTTAAATCTTAATCCACTATCAGAATAGCTGGGGTCTAATTCCCAGTCTGTGTGACTCTGGTGTTTAGACTGGATTTATACTCTGAGGTGCACTTGCAGCTCTGTAGCTCAGGTTACTGGCCCATGTTGGCTCAGGCCTTGGCACAAGAAGGGCTCGAACCCACTGGATGGGAATCCAGGTCATTCAAGAGGGCTGAAGAACAGAAGACAACAGAGCTGCTCTCTCAGCTTCTTGGTTTATTGATGTGTCTCATGTAGAAGGAATAAGATGGGGCAAGTGACTGGAGCCCTGAGAGCTGCACTTGTCCGAACTGGCCCACCAAGGGGCACTGCAAGAGTTGACTGCAAATATTCCCAGAGGTCTGAGAATGGTTCCTGGAAGCAGAGACATGAAAAGCCCAATTTGACAGACCTGCAGAGAGGGATGTGCCAGGAGGGACACTAAATTTTCCACTCCAAAGGGAACTGATCATAGGACACAAATCCTTGTCTCAGGCTGGGTGTCTGTGTGCCTGCCAGATCTGCTGGAGAAGATCTGGGTGCTGCTAGGGCCCTAGCAGGTTTGAGTTACCAGCTTCAAAAGACAGCTTTCAGAAATGACAGACTCTGCATTCTGCATATTTTGACAAGAAACTCCTGCCCTAATCACTGAATAGTTAGATTACCCCACACAGAATAGAGTTTTGTGGTTTGTCTCAGTATATACTAACTACATAAGAAATGTTTGCAGTCATGCCCTGGAAGTTTTCCTTGCTCCCTCAATACACTTCCCATCTGGCTCTGGATCCACTCCATTTATCAAAAAATCTTTTTGTAGTGGTGTAAGCAGAATTGAACAGAATATTTCAATTTAGGATGTTCCTGTGATTTATAACAGTGCTTTCATACTGTCAGCACTATTTATTTTTGCATTTTACTCAGCCTATCATATTGTTTCCTTTCTTAATGGCCTTTCCATTCCTGTGAGTATAAACTTTCTCTGTGTCATGCATGCAATAGTATGAATTTCTTCAATATTACAAGCTCAGACTGCAGCCTGGATATTGCACAATCTATTGCAAAATAACTGCTGATCCAGGAAGTTTCAAACAAACAAAGCAAAGTAGAATATACCAGTGGCTCAAGTTTTGATACAAGTGACTGAAATGCCTGCAAATGTTTGTTCCCATGTATGATGTTTTACAGAAAAAGAGTTCGAAGTGTCAAAAGACATCTAAGTGATCCACAACCAGTTATCAAGTAATCCCAAAAGGTGGGGATTACCCTTCTAAATAAGAAGACTCCTTTAAGACTCCTTTAAATTCATTTGATACTTTCAGTGGTCTAGCATTTGATTAGCAGCAAGGTTTGTCTCAGCATCAGTTTTGTAACTGTTGTTCTCAGGAATGGTTTTGGTTTAAAATAATAAATTCTGACGTTCCTGAACATAAAATCAAAAGATACTCTGAAGTAACTGAATGGTGACACAATCTGTCCTTAAATCACAATAAATTTAAAAATGACCAGATGCACAACAGCTTCTTCTTTCTCCTTTTTTTTTTTTTCCCCAGAATGTAATGCTCCTTGGTTAAGATTTAAAAAGAAAAATAAATAAGTCTTTCAAGGACAGTTATTGAACTTTCTGATCATGTAGTTTGTGGACTTCTGAGGGACTGGCTCCATTCCTTTCTTGTTCCACCTTAAACAGACAAACTGAAAGGACCTTCCTACAGCATTTTTGCCTGTGTCCAGACTGACAATGCAGAAACCTTTCAAAATGGAGAACAGGAAACCTTCAGGAAGTTTTCTTTTCCTTGTCTTATACTGAGATTGCAGATCAATTCAGGTCTCATTTGAACAGGTTCAACAGACTTATCTGAAGGATTAAGGCCATGCATAGCAGTAAATGGACATCTGGGTAAGATTAAATACCAATCTTGATAGCTCAACCAGGTTCCATCTGCACTGAGAGGAGTTTCCCTTACTTTGAATGTAATTAGCCTGGCATTTTTGGAATCCTATCCTTTGGCTTACTGTTTAGAGAGGGAATTGTAAGAGCTGAAAATGGGTCATGGGCATTTCAGCCAGCTAAGAGGACAACCACGCCTGTCTGCTGGCAGCCCCCAGTTGCCCACTGTAAAGGGAACGCTCTTCCTTCACAGCAGCAGGGCTGGCTGCCAGTGCAAACACCATTGCACTTGAAGTTCCCCAGGCAACTGAGAGCTCCAGGAGATCCCTCCCTGCCTCCTTGCTAAAGCATAGGAGACATGCCTTATGCTAGCTGGCAGAGGAGTAAGTAGTAGGAGTTAGGGAGGATGAGGATAAAAATATATTAGGACTCCAGATTTAGGTTAAAGATTCTGAAAACAGAGTAGCTCTTCAAGGCCTCCAGTTTTGAGCACATTTGAGGAGGTAGGTGAATAGCCGGGTATGTGATACAAGACCTAGACTGGAGCAAAACATGCACAGAAAATTTTAAAGTTAAAATGTATAAGAAAAACAATTTGAACTTTTGGCATTCTGTCTTGCCTAGCGTAACAGCACTGGTTAATACATGGGGGTCATTTTAGGAGGGCCATGTGCTGCACCACCCCCCAAAGCAAAAGGCCTCCATGTATAAAATTATTTTACTAAACTTGTTACATTTATAAACTTGGTTCAGTGAACCCTACTGAAATTATCTAGCCCTCTGGTTATACAGAGAAAACTAAGTATGATCTGAAGTAAGAACAAGATCTAGGGTACAACCAGAGGCTGTATAATTATTAAAGTAATCACAAAATTCTTCTATCTGTACTAAGCATGAATTCCCATGACCTTTTATTCAACTTCTATTTGGGCATAAATTTAAAAGCAATACTTCATACACATGAATATGTATATGTGTTTATCCTGCTGCCACTCACCCTTTGCTATTTTTTTTTCTTTTCTGCCCTCTGACCCTGAATTGTACCTCTTAAGCTCTTTCTTCCAGAAATTAGGATTGCAAGATTTAAAATCTGGGACATATTTAGATCCTTCCTTTGCCACTCAAGTTCATTTTTCAGTGGGAAGAACACTTTTCTTTCTTCTCCATCCATATTTCTAGTCCAGTTTCACACTCAGTTTCTAAATGGTAAAAGTTTGTATCATATGGATCAAATCCACTGTGGAAAACCTATCTCCCAAATTATAGTTCACTGTATTTTTAACAAACCACAACTGCCTGGCTTTGCAAAAACATCCACCCAGTCATTAAAAGTCTAAGGACTTGGAGCAGATCATGCTTTTAGGAGGAATCTGGAGCCAGCTCAAGATGTGAGTAACAAAAAAAGTAGGCATTGCTCTGGGTAGATTTGCAGCTGTATCTGAGGTTTCATTTTAGTAGATATGTCAAGGCTTCAACTCAGTATTTATCATGAAGCAGAGTAAAAAAAGGAAGGAAACACAGGACTTGAAAGCTAAAGAATTTTTGCTTTCTCAATAGTAGTTTTATCAAAGTGACAGCCAGGCAGTACTGCAAATAAACTGCTCAGCTTCCATTGTACTCTTACCTGCAGGAATTCTCCCATCTGTAAGGAAAAGGTCACTGAATCCTTCCCCAAGAAGTCTGTCAATTGGAGACTCTCTCCCCAAATCATAATCACTGTCTCCAGCTTCACTATCACCCCGGCCACTGTCTTTCAAGCTGAATTTATCCATATCTTGTAGGGCATATCTGTAAAGAGAATTGTGGAGAACTATATTATCTCAAGTATGTTATAGTCCACATTTTTTTAAAAAATACATGTCTGTATTTTCTGATCCATATACATTCATATGTAGCAGAACAGTCTGGATTCTTACCTGTAGCTTCTGGAATACTTGTTGCCTCGGAAACTTGGCCTTGGTTGATACTGGCCCTGGTGAAGCATCGAGAGAAGCTGAGAAACCTGCTAAAGAAAAGGTGACAAGACTGATCTCTTGAAATGAAAGCTCAAGCTCCTAGCTTTAAAACCACTAATTTGCTTCTCAGGTTTGGTTGTGGTTTATTTTTTTCTCATTTAAGATTTAATTAAATCAAATTCCTGCACATATATAATGCAGTACAACAGACTATTTGGTAGTGTAGTGTCTGACACAGGAAATATCTGAAGGCTCAGTACAATGAAGTTCACTGCTGTTCATTAGCTTCTGAACTCATAATAACTAATTCCTTAACAAGTAAAACAAGCAATTAAACAGAGGTGAAGTTTTGTTTTGGTTTAATGTATTAGAATCAAGCCTTTACCATTCCAGGATCCTTACTCAAAACAAAACGGCCTTGCTTTACATGTAAAGAGCTACCAGGACCCAGCTCTCATTTATTTAAGCCATGACCCAGCATTTGCAGTAAAAACTGAGACAGGGAGTCTCAAAGTTTGAGACACAGTGATCATATTTTACAACAGCTGTACTCCAACTGTGTCAGAACCTTTTAGTTCTTCACCCCCATTAATAAAAGAGTTTCCTGGATTGTTTCTGAATATAAATACTCAGGCACTGTTTCTCAGATGGAGCTGTACAGAGGGAGAGGGAAGGCAAGGAAGAAAGAGTGAACGGTTAACCAGTGCAGAGCACTACGTTCCACTCCATTGTTTTGACCTTACAGGGAAGAATCAAGGAATAATGCAATTAACAATAGATTTAACCCTGTTCTCCAGGGTAATGGACTCTGTTGATATTAGACTAAAACAGAAAAGCTATGACATTGACGAGAAATCCATGACACATTCCCATGAGGCATAGACCTGACTGCCTCTTGCTCTCACAGATTGCATGCAGGGGTATGTGTATGCTCCCAAATGAGTGCCTGCATAAATGGATGTGCAAAAACAAGGTCTGGACCTTACCTCGACAGCCGGTGTAGCATGGGTGAGCTCAAGGGAGAAATTTTCGGGCACGTGGTTCGAGGAGATGGTCACCAGGCTGTTCAGTGATTGGTGGCTGTGGTGGCTCTGCCGGCTGCTCATTTGACCCCTCTCCAGGGCCGGGGATGATGATGGCGAAGCTCTGTGGTGAGATCTGATGGGTAGAGTGCCATTAACCGTTGGCACCAGTGTTATGTCCCCTTTGTGGATCTGCCTGGAGGGACGTTTTGGATGGTGCTGGTAGGTTGATTCAGCCACACGACAGTTGTAAGACCTGGTGTCCTTTTTCTCTCGATTGCACCTTGTAGCAAAGATAACCATAATAACCAACAACACGGCACATATTGATCCTAAGGATATAATTGTTATCATGGAGATGTCCAGGGAGGGTTGGCTTACCAAAGTTGCTTCGGTGCTTGAAAATGAATAAACATGCTCCAAAATGGTACATTTCAGAAGAGCTTTAGTACTAAGCTGAGGGCTCCCTTTATCCTGGACTATCACTAAAAACTCCCATTGTTTTGCTGGAACTGATTCAACACTCACATTGATAGAGATGTCACAAGTTTGGGGATCCATCACAAAGATGCTGTTTTCCTTGTCAGCTGCTATGAAGCAGCTGAGTTCAGAGTTCATACCAGAGTCTCTGTCTGTAGCCCTTATCCTGGTGACAAGAAAGCCAATTTCAGCATCTTTAGGGATTGAGATTTCTGCTGTGCTGTTGTGTAGCGCTGGCCCCACGATGACAGGAGCATTATCATTCTCATCAATGATGGTGAGTACAACCGTGGTGTTGCTAACAAGCTGCTGGCTCCCTCCATCCCTAGCTTGGACCACAAAGGCAATTTGATTTACTTCTTCGTGATCAAAGGTTCGCAGGGCATAGATAGCCCCATTGGAGGGATCAATGGTCACATAGGTGGTTATAGAACTTCCCAAAACAGAGTTCTCCAAAATAGTGTATGTCACCTGCCCATTGTCACCTAGATCTGGGTCTGTGGCTGTGACTGATGTGATGTATGCTCCCGGAGAGTTATTTTCCAAGATAACAACTTCATATCTGTTTGTCTGGAAGCGGGGTGGGTTGTCATTTTCATCACCGATTTGGACAGTAAAGTGTTTTACTGTGGAGAGACTTGGCGTTCCCTTGTCCTCTGCTATTACAGTCAAACTGTATTCAGATCTCTTTTCCCTATCTAGAGTGGCATTAGTCAAGATTAAATAGTTATTTTCATAAGTCTTTTGAAGTTTAAAGTGGCCATGCCCATGGAGCTTACAAACGATCTCTCCATTCACACCAGAGTCCTTGTCTTGCACTCTGACCAGGGCAACAAAGGTGTCCAGGGGTGACCCTTCAGAAATGTAAGCTACCTCTTCTCTCTCTGTGGACATCAGATTTAAGTTAATTTCTGGCTTGTTGTCATTCACATCCACAACTTTAATTATAATTTTGCAGTGAGCTGGAATAGAATTTGGCCCCATATCCTGAGCCTGAGCATCAATTTCATAGGATTTGGTTACTTCATAGTCCACTTGCTTCAGCAGGGTCAGGTGACCTTTTTCTGGGTCTATCCTAAAAGTTTCTGTAATTTTGGCAGACACATGACTGCTAAAGGAGTACACGACCTTCCCATTGGCGCCCTCATCTGGATCAGTAGCATTGAGGTCTATGAGCAAAGTCCCAATGGGAGAGTTTTCCAAGAGCTGGATAATATACGACTGCTGCTCAAACACAGGGCTGTTGTCATTGGAATCAGAAATGCTGATTTTCAGGAGGGATGACCCAGATCTCTGAGGCACCCCTTTGTCAGAGGCAGTGAGTTGGAGTTCATAACTTGACTTCAACTCGCGGTCCAGCTCTCTAACCACAATCAGCTCTGCATACTTAGCACCATCAGTCCTGGTTCTCACATCAATGCTAAAAAAATCATTTGCAGAAAGGGAATAAGTGTGAAGGGAGTTGTCTCCCACATCTGGATCAAAAGCACTGTCCAAAGGGATCCGAGTTCCTACAGCTGCACTCTCCGATATCTCGATAGGGATAAGAGCTCTGGAAAACTGCGGAGAGTTGTCATTAATATCCAGCACTTCAACTTCAACATGAAAAAGCTGCAGATGTTCAGTAGGCAGAGTGATCACATCAAACTCTATGGAGCAGTTTAAGTTTTTCTGGCACAGTTGTTCCCGATCAATTTTAGCTCCTATGCTGATTTCTCCATTATCCTCACGGACTACAAGCAAGGGAGAATTTCCCCTCTGCATGGCTCGAAACCGAACTGAGGAAGGGTTAGGCATTTTTAATAAAACATCAGCAACATCCTCCGATAGTCTTGCAATTACTGATCCAACCTTCTGCTCCTCATAAATCCTGTATTTCAAATTCTTGCCCAGCACAGCATTATTGCAAGATATTACGATCAGTGCAAAAATTAATAGGAAGTGCATTTTACCGCCGATTCGATACATTTGCAAGTTTTTGCAATTAATTTCTCCCAGTAAGTTAAAAAGCAATTATTCTGCCTTCCTTCGGTACCTTAAACCCAGAGCACATCAGGTCCTTTCCAACTTGAAAACGCCTTTTCTAGCCAGCCAAGTATTAATAACTTACAGATCAGAAAACTTTTTGCTATTTTTATACACACCGTGCCGGGACATCCAGATACAATCTGTAAGCAATCCACGCTTTCTCATTTGACTCAGCGCTCCTCTTCCAGGCTGAGATGTTCCGGGGCAGCGTGCTCCTCTCCCGCCGTCAGCATCCAGGGACCGCCGGGAGCTGGCGGGATGGAGCTGCAGCCCGTCGTCCCCTCCCTCTCCGCACTCGCCGCCGGACTGAACGCCCTCCCTCGCCGGCTCCAGCCTAAAATCCTCCGCAATTTCACACCAAGTCCCCAGACAAAGCTTTTGCCCGGCCTGTGCTGAGCCCAGTGCAGCCAATCAGCCGGGAAGAGGAGGGGATGGGAGCGGGCCCGCAGCTCGCCGCGCCGGGGCGGGGGGACCGGGAGCGCGGGCGGGACCGGGGGCAAGCGGGGCGGCCTCTCAACCAGCACCCGCTCTCCACCAAGGATGGGGGTTGGGGGGCGCAAATGACTAATGGGCAACTTTAAATCAACGTCTCTCCTCCCTACCCTCCGAATTTTCATGGCAGTTTCAAGAGGGGTTTTGTGATTTTAATTCCTCCCCTTCCTGCCATGAGAAATGCGATCGTGCTCCTTATTTACATACTTTTAGGTTCCCCCTTGTTTAACTCGCTGGGAGCTTTTAAGTGGGTTTGCTTAGTAAAAGAGTTGGGGGTGACGTCTTGCTATCCGTGCCGCAAGAGCCTCTTTTTGCTGCTTGTTTACCTATAACCTGCATGTTCCCAATATATGTGCTCCTGCCCGGAGCCCAGCGAGAGCTCCTCCAGTCCAGGAAACCTGTCCTCCTTCTTCCCAAGTCAGGAATATTTTGCACTCTCCGGTCCTTCCGGGCTGCATCTCGCAGCATCTCTGCCATCAGCACAGCTGCCTCTGCCTGAGCCCCATTCCTCTGTGTGTTCGTGTGTGCGATTGTCTCTGAGCTTTTTTATTTGCTGTTCCAGTGCTACTTCAGATGATCTTTTTCATCCTATTTGAAACAGCACTTCATGCTCCACCATGACAGTCTGTGCTAAGCACACGTTCTACATGCCAAGTGTTTTAAAGGAAAGGAAGCCACAAGACAGATTGTTTAGAAAATGACAAATTCCTCCCCTCTCTGATGTTGCGGAAAACTATTTACACTCCCACACATTTGCACACAAAAATATAATCTTATGTCTGAGTCGACCATGTATTTTGTGCACACCAGAAATGTTACAGATCCGTGTGTAAGCTTCAGGCTGCATTCAGGACATGAAAGCTGATACATTCTTCTCATTTTAAATTATCTATTTATGTGACTTCTACTTCCTTTTTACATATGCTTTTATCATTTTATCCACAGGCTTGCTGTTTCTATTTGTTTTTCTGCTATCTTTGTCCATTTATTGATTAGCATTGCTCATAAGGATACCATGACTTATATTGCTCTTCTCCCTCTCTTATGTTCCCCCCCATGGCATATCCAAAAATGTAAAGAGTAAATCTCTTATTCGCCCAATTTACTTACTCTCAGCAGAGCTCAGCCAAAGTCACTAAGAAGGTTTTTGCTGAAAAAGAAAGCAGAGGAGGCTCAGTGTGAGCTCTCCTTCTTTTTAAGCATTCAAAAGCATTTTATAAGCCATTGTCTCTTCTTTTTTTCTTCCACAAACTAGCACCGTGTGGCAAATTGTGCAGAATAGAAATGCCCATAATGAATGTATTTAGTACTGGGTCACGCTGATGAACATTCTGCCCCCATGAATAATACTGTTTTACAAGTTTGCAGCCCTTTCAAATTGCTGATTCCCAAACCCTATAGGCAAACTAGAAAAGCTAACACAAGCAACTGGGACTTTAGAAACCCATAGCCATCTGGCCTAAATCTCTAACAATCCAAGCCAATAATTATATCAATTCAGGCTTTAGTGAACCCCTTTGCAAACACCAAAAGAGCAAAGAAAGGAATTAGTGACCATTCTAAGTTCTGGTGGAGAGAACTCAAAGATAGCATAATTCCATTAGTTCATGGACAGCTTTTTTTGCAGCTCTGATAAATATTCCTAAAACATTTTTCCAAAGCACAAGTGTAAATTATTTTCTGACGATAACTGGGGAAAGACGTTCAATTAAATGCTGTTCTTAGTGTCAATAAAAAGTATTTTGTTGATAAAAGAAGTCACCAACCCTTTACATGATGAGTACAGGAGATGAATAATTCATAGTAAAAATAATTCCACTGCTTTAAAACTATTATGCATACTTTTAAATGATAACATATTCTTCCAAGGAACTGTTTAGTACACTTATATATGCAGAACTTGCTTTATGCAATTTTTATCACTTTCCAAATAGTACTTCTACTTTGTCACATCGGTCTTTCTCAGAGGCACACTCTATATTAATAGAGAGCAGAATACCTACAGATAGGAATTACAGCACCTCTTTTCTTTTTTTCCCTTTTTGAATTTATTTTTTATTTTACAACTTTACCAGTCATATTATATGTCATATTATCATTTAAGTCCACACTGTCTTGCAACTGACCACTTGCACTTAAAATGATGATAAAATGTCATTTGCACAATAGTCCTTACCTGAATACTGAACTAAAGTAAGGAAAAAATCTCAATTTTCTTTTTTTATTTTTTCATTTGACAGGCTGCAAGTGAGGAGGAACACATTTTGAGATTGTTTGCTTAGATGGAGCAATATTTAAGCATGTAGCCCTTCTAAAAGTGATGCTTCTCTACAGTGCTTAGGAGCAATCACAGCACTCCCAAGGTTGACATCTCCAACATCCAGTGAAAGAGTTTTGTCTGAAAGTCTCTTAAACTTCAGTCCACCTTTGACATGACAGACTTCCCTCACAAAGGAAAGGGAGAGTCCCACGTGCAGGCAGCAGATGCTTCTTAGTGAGCGTGGTATTGTGAGTGCAGTTAGGCACATGAGCGGAGTGCTGCTGGCCTCCTGGAGACTGATCTTGGTTATTCCCACCTAAAACAGACCTATTCACCACACAGTTCTTCCCCAAACTTGCACTCCAGTTCTTCACTGATGTACCTAAGAAAAACAAACTCATTCTAAATTGCACCTTCATTTTCCTACAGTACTGCTTCAGAAATCACAGCTGCACAACAAATTAATTATTTTTCACTTAGCTTAAAGGAGGTTTATTCCTGGGATCAATACTTTAAAGTCTGTCTTGTTACTCTGAGGAGTTTTACTGAGCTCTCAAGTCTATATTTTCTTCTAAAAGTTTGTGATCCCCTAGATGCACAATATATATGCAAAAATCAGTGACAAAGAGTTTTACTTTGAAGAACTATTTTGATAAATAGTCCCTCAGCAAGGACAGGAGAGAAAAAAAAAATATTTTCTTAACAATGATAGAAGCACCGTAAAATTAGCACTGTGCCATTTGGTTCATTCCCCTCCTCAAGATACATACACAAAAATGAGGTTTTATTCACTTCAGTATGATTTATTACCTTATGTTGCATTATGTTACAAAATGTCACATGAGCTATGCTCCAGTGCACAAGACATCGAACGATAAAATCTGATTTGACACCTGCGCAATGAATGTGAAAGACAAGTCTTCCTAAGTCAGTAGTGTATTTTAAAAGAACATTTCCGTCACAATGAACGATGAAACTGAGGAGCTTCGTCTCTCCATCTTGCTTCTCTCCCTCTGCTTCTTTCTTTCTCTTTCCCTTTCTCTTCTTCTATCCCTCTTCAACAAGCTTGTTTCCCAAAGTAAAACTAATATTTCCATCTGTTGCAGCATGTGTCCAGATTGAGTGAGGAGTATCCTTGTAGGCAAATGGGTGTTGCCATTTTATACTCACTCTTGGGCCCAAAAAGCAGATCAACGGTCAATATGATACTGTTCTTTGGACTGGGTTGAAGGAAGCTGACTTTTCAGTCCATTTTTTTGCGTAGACAGCCATATTACAGAACTCATCACAAATTAATGCTGTATATGTCCAATCTACTATCCCATCAGTCACGCTTATACCTGATGCTCTTTTCAGAACTGAGGGACATCAGAGGCTGACTTACTTTAAGAGATATTAAAGGCAGAAAAGACCATTGAACTATCAAAAATATGGCCTCTGCATCACAGTCTTCTTAGTTAAGACCAAATACGTTAGGCAGAGCACATTTTTTGATCTGTGGAATATTAAACAGTGTATCTCAAACATCAGTTACCTAGTTCACATGAAAAGGCAGTCAAAAATGGGGTAAGGAGTCCTGGCAGAAAAATCAGAAAAGTGGAAAGTCTACACGATGTTATCAATCCTGACCTCCACAAAATCTGTATCTTAATTATGTACATGTATACCTAAGCCTTACAGTACTTTCTGCTGAAGATATCCTGGCTCAACAGTATCTGTTCCCATCAGAGTACTGCCCCTTCTGTGCAGTGTCCACCATGAGGTGTCTCAAAGGCACCTGTGTCTCTGTTACCTCAGAGATGTCCAGAAGACTTTCGGTAAAGGTAATAGCTGTACCAGGAAGAAGTATTTTCCTGCTCCAAGAAATAGCCAGTCAAAGTCCTGGAACAAAAGGCCAGGACTCAGAAGAAGGAATAAAGAGAGAAATTTAGTTCAGAGCCCTGACCTACAATTTTCACTTTTTCAACTTGCTTAAAAAAAAGATCTGATGGATCATTAAAATACATCAGAACACCAAATTCTATACACCTGCTGATGGAAGAGAACGTTTTTTGAAAAGCGAGTTTAAAATTAGGTTTTATATTATCATCAATCATCGTAGCAAAGGACAGGGGATCATGTTTTCTGCTACATGAGTAAATTTCCAATGCAGTTTTGCAATGCAGCATTGTGTATATAAATAATGAGTTAAACCCATATATGTTCCATGCATGGTAAGTACCTAGATATTAAGTCTCTTTCTGCACCAATAAAACTTTTATCTCTCAAAGATTTATCAGGTGAAAAAGAGAAATATGTGTAAGTCTTACAGTTAACTAGATCTCTATTATAAACAAATGCCTGCAATATATCAGCGGACACTTTTGAATTTTTTTGAAGAATAGTTAATATGGAACAGTACACAATGGAAATTCCATTGTTTGCTCATTTTTATGCATTTGTCATTTTGTTAAGTTATTGCCTTGTAAAGTATGAAGCAAAATGTCTCTAATTGATAGCTGGTTACCCAAAACTGCCTCTAAGAGCAATACATACGCTTCAGCTAAAAGAGGGTTTGAGCATTATGTATGTTTGGGAGAAGAGGCACCAGTCAGGACTGTAACACATTTCTTTCCCACTGCACCTAAGCCAACAAATGTAATGTTGTGTGGCCCTGTTCCACTTTCTCACAAAGCCACCCAAACCCAGCTGTCAGTCCTGTTGTGTACAACAGATACAACCACCTGTTTCTTAAGGCATAATTTTTTTCTTTCTTATCATCCCTGCAAATGAAATACATATAATGCAGAGAGCCAAAGGCTTCGGAGAACAGTGGCCATAACCTTTGGTTCACGCAAAGTGGAACTCAAGGAACAAAGGTGCTCTTCCACCTCCTGTCCCCCAGTGGTGCAGCCACCATGGAGCTGAGGTGATCACTACTGCAGGCAGAAACCTCGGACCTCTTTTTTCCCCACAGGGAAAGCACTAGCAAGATCTGTGCTCTCAGCCCGAGGTACGGTCATCAGTCCTACAAGGTGATGTACTGGCATTGGATTTCCAACATCTGGTTTTATTCCAGTTGTTAGCAAACTCATCCACCACCTCATTTCAAACATGGAGTTTGAAATACTTTACATGAATAAATTTGAAAGGCTTAAACTGTCTTAAACTGCTGCTACTCTGCTTTGACAAATGTGTTGCTTTTGTACCCTGCAACACACTATCTAGGATGTGATGATACTTTAAAGGCCAATCTTTATAAAGAGCAGAAAGAAGCAGCTGCATTTGAGATACTTTTCTTTGCAGGAGTGGGGTTTCTGTAAAATAAAACATTTGAAGTTTGGTGTAGATGTGAATTTAGTTCGGGCTGCAATACATAGTCTGTCAAATTACTGGCTCAACCCAAGCTTTTCATGGAACTATAACATTCTCCATTACCCCTGGGAGTTTAAAAAAGGAGCATAATTGGTATTTCTAGTGTCTTTTTACCAGAAAAAGCACATGTTCAATCTTCCACTGACGTCCTAAGCCAAATGGTCCAGATCCACTCAGGTACCTACTTCCAGCAGCTGCTAGTGACTAACATGCTCCAAGGATGTTGGGGGTCTCTCAAGAAGGAAACAGGTCAATCATTTTCAGCACAGCCAGAGTTCAGCCATGTGCAGCCATGGTGGAGCCAGAGGTAACTGCAGAGTTTTTAAGATGCTTTTGCCTTCTTTGCAGATATGGTGCTGGCGGATCTGCCAGCTTTAGGTTGATGGTTGGACTTGATGGTCTTAGACTCCCTTTCCAACCTTAATGATTTTATGATTTTGATGCCAAGGCTGATGGGGAACCAACCCAATGCCCAGAAAGGTTTTGAACAGCTTCAGAGTTAGTTAAAAATATCTTGAAGAGCGTGAGCCCCACAGGACTGCAAAGTTGGACACAAAGTTTTGTGGCAAGAAAGGACATTTCATCAGATTTCTCCAGAAACAGCTGCTGTTGGGCAAATATTTCCTGGAAGGATCTAAACCTCTCTCTACTGCAGAATTTAGGAAGCTTGCATTAAAAAGGATTGTCTTTAAGGAACCCATAGTGGCCATTCTCTCTTCAAAACCTGAGGCAGGATCCACCACCCAGCCTGCTCTGTGAATAAGGAACAAATATGTTGTCTATTTTATTTTACAGTAAATATTTATACAGTACTCCACATGGGTATCTGCATTTTTTTCTTCTTGATTTTTCTGGGGAAAAAAAAGAGGAAAACATGCTCCCTGCTCCAGTGTAACGGGAAAACATGTGAAAATTAAAACCTGCTGTAGGAAGCAGACACAGTGGGAGCTGTAATGGGAAAAAGGCAGGCATGCTTTTTCAGCAGAATATGTAACATATACTGAACATCTGGCTTCCCAAGTAAGTGGTTAACAGTGCTCAATGAAAATGTTTCTCCATCAAGAATCAGATGTTCCTTTTTTTTTTTTTGCTCAATAGCTGCAGTATGGTAAAACTAGTGCCATAAAGTCATTGCAAGAGACAGCAAACAACTTTGTTATCAATAGGCGCTTTTTTCCCTCCTTGTTTTTTTAACAATGGCTCTAGCAGGTGGCATGTGGCTGAGACTGGGTCTATCACTATCTCCAGGGTGCCAAGACATCCCTCAAAGTTTCTGTGGGAGGAATTTGTTGGTGGGATTTGGATTGTAAAGGCACGTGAGCATCTGCTGCCTGCTTGGTCTCATTACCATTGACACAATTAGCTCCTGCAGCTCTTGGCCATGCAGCCAGAGCAAGGACTCAATTTTCTTGCCTCTCTGACAATACTCATTATCATTCATCTGAACCTATGGGTTCCTCTGCCTCTGAGTCTGGGCAGGGGGCTGTGAAAACAAATCACACAGAGGAACACTCAGGGAAGGAAGAGAAAATTGAGATAATAGTGACAGCCTAAAATAGCAGCCTTGTAGACAGCACTGGTAATAAACTTTCATTATTCATAGTAGTTGCTCTTTTCCATTCTGTGTAGGTTACTTCATTCCTGAAAACCACATTCTATGGATCTGAGCTAATGTATGCTTTCTGTAAGTAGCTCATAACCTTTAAATGTGATTCAGGAGTATTGTGTGTAAAAACATCACTATTGCCTTTCTATATTCCCAACCACTGGCTAAATTCTGACAAACTCGGGTTTTTTTGGTTGGTTTTTTTTTTTTAAGATATGCAGAAAAATTCCATTTCCCACCTTTGAGTTAATTTGGAAACAAGACTAAAAAGTAATATTTTTGCTCCTTATGGAAAGTAGGACCTTCTGTTTATTCACATCTTCCTCTGGCAGCCACAGTCTAAACAAAATGTTAACTCACATCTGCAGATAAAGGCTTCACATTCCTCTAAGTGTCCTCACCCCACATAAAACTGCAATTATTTTACATTTCCTTACAATAGAAGCTGCATAATTCCTCCTTGCTGGCCTTATGTCCTTTTATTGCCACAAAAAAACCCTTAGCCCATAAATGGAAGTTTAGAAAAGTCACACATTTTTCAAATAAATCACTTGGCTAAAAGCAGCAAGGAGGGGAAGGAGGAAGAGGGAGAGAATTTAAACCAATCTGTCGCCTGGATATACGTCAAGGATTTCTGTCTATGAACAAAGAAAACAGAAGGGCTTCAAGGTCTGAATCTGCAATAATCTTGTAGTTTTCAAATGTAGCATAGCTAGTGATTTGTGACCTTGCTGGAGAACATTAGATTAAAGCAGAAATACTTTTACCACAACATGTCTTTCCTGAGACACAGCCTTTACTAGTCTTTGTAACACAGGAGAATGAAAAACATCACAAAGAGCTGGAGAGGAGGCAGGGGCATGACATTTGCTTTCAGATGTTTTTAAAACTCAAGGAAGTGTTATTGTTTCCATAAATCATTACTAGAGGTTTATTTTCCTCCCCCCTTGCTGTCTTGTTAGAGAAAATATAAGATGGGCATTGGCTTCACTCAGGGCAAAAAAGAAATAAATGGGAGCATTTTAATGAGTTTTCCAAAATGATGACTGTCACAGTTTTAATTCCAAATTCCAGGCAGTACAGAAATTGTGCAAGCCTGGAGCACTGAGGAGAAGAGGCACAAGGCCATCTCCCCCACTGATGATGTCCAGAGCCTATACTTGTTTGCAGAACAGCCCCAATTCCCCAGGCTTTGTCATGGAAATGTGAATCCTGAAAGAAAAGTCTATTATGTCAAATTACAGATTATATTATAGGGTTTTAAGTAATTGTTTGCTGACTGTTGTCATGCACATGTGGTTTGTTGGAAGATGATGTAATCGTTGTGGCAAATTTCCACCAGCAAGAATCAGCTAGGGTGAACTCTGAAATCAGCTGCTGTGGGAGTTCACATCATGCAATTACTGGGTGAAAGACCAGCGTGGACACCCTTCAAAGTTAATTTACACAGACCCATTTTAGAAGTAGAGCATTATGTCTCAACTGTATGAAATGTATTGTGGACATATTAGCATTCACAAAATTCATTAGAAGCCCATTAGTTCAAATGAAAGAGCTCTGTTCCTTTCACACTATAAAGTTTAACATCTTTATGGCCAGCAAAAAGATATAAAGTGTATAGAAAATAAAGCAAAATTATGGACTGGGTTTTTCTGGAACCATTGAATAAAGTTTTCCTCTATCAGAAAGATTTTTGTTTCAATCAGACATCAATTAAAATAAATATGTAAGACTCTTCCAAAATAACCTTAACTTACTGGAATGCATTCTCTCACCAGGCTGTATAAATATGGGTACACCCACTTTTTTTCCTCAATTCTATGGTCCAAAACATCTGTGTCAGATCTTGGAACACTTCAGTATGATGTAATGAGGCAGCTGGCACTTCTTTTTCATAAATTCACTACACCAATAAAGAATAATACTGTGGTGACTGGAACTAAGCAAAAACTGAAATATTTGCTTTCCAAATATAGCTGTGTGGACTTTTCCTTGAAATAATTATATTTTATTTTTATGTATTTATGTAAATATAAAATTTTAGAGAAATAAGTGCAGTAAAAAGAACTTGAAATGTATCTTAACCTGCCTTTACAGTTTTCAAGTATTTATAATTGTTGTTCATGGGTGTTTTTCCTTAGGACATCCATGTTCTTAAGATATTGGTCTCCTGTTTTGTACTTCTGTAGACTTTTATCACAAAATGAAGCTACAATGGAAATGCAGAATAAATCTAGCATGCCCAGTATGACATAGGGACAATTTCCATTAAAGAAGTTCAATAAATAGATAAAAAGGGAACATTGGTAAAATAAATGGTAGAGTTTAAGTGGATTTGCTCTATTACTATCAGGATTAAGTGTTGCACAAGTTAACCTCTGCTACAAAGATTAGTATTATTGCTAGGAGCTGTTCTTCCAGCCCTACTGTGTTGTTTAAATACTGATTTTAAAAATATATTTTTGTATCTTCTATAACATAGTTCAAGTATTATTTTTTTAGTTCCTTAGTAAAGATATGGTTCAATAGCTAACAATAAAAATCCCTCACAATTTGTCACTTAAATTCTAAAAGCTATAAAACCAAGTGATAAATATACAAGCATATCTTTAGAAAACCTCAGTGTTTTTGACAAGTTTGAGGGGGTTTGTTGTTAACTTTGGTTTATAATCACTTTAGACAAAACACTTGCACTGATTTTAAACCAGTTATGTAATATGCAACCTGCCATACATGCTATATAAGCCATCAGCATGTACTTCACCAAGCCTGTTTGAAAAGTAAACCTGGGTGCTTTCTTTTTCAGCTGTGCAAACCTTTATCTTAAACAATTATTATTTTTCATTCGGGATCACATCGGCTCATTTAGAGATGTCAAAGAACCTTTTCCTAAGACAGCTTTAACACCAGCTTTCATTTATGACTAATGAAGATAAACTCCAAAGTCTATGTTGATCTGAGCATGAGAAAGATGAAGTCTGTTGACTCAGATATCTACATGCACTGATGAATTATAATTTCAGCCAAAGTGCATATCACTGGATCCTGATGAAGTCTAGTGGTAGCTCCTAGATTATATCATATAGATGTCTCATACCTGCAGCCAATAACATTTTAAGAGTATAGCTTTGGAAGTTATAGTTTATACATCCTCTTAACAAAGTTCTGATCTGATATCCTCTCGGGTAAAGCAGCATTCAAGCACAAAAGAAGTTGATCTGGTAGTTATCCAGCAAGGTTCTGATCCCTAACTAGTACTTGAGAAGACATTATTCTCAGAGGTACTCCTTAAACTTCATTGCAGTTCATTAGTGCCTGATGACTTGGGATGATTTGAGTTCATTGAGCCATTAGGGACCTCACTGAAAGTGCGTCCCATTCTTTCACTTTGGTCTGACTTTGGATGTAAAGGGCCATCTCTTCAGTTACATGGAGCAAAATAAAAAACCTGGAGGCCACAGAAGGAGCTACTGTGTTTCTGGTTTCCCTGGACCGTAAACATTAACAGAATGTCTGAATACCTGCATAGATGAATGTCTCTAAAGTCCACCTCCCCAAATATCTGCTGCTGGGTCAAATTCTGCTATCACCAGGGAGCAGGCCAGGTCTCTCCTTTTGACAGGATTAAAAGAAGGAGATAAAATCTCTTTCACTGGATGACTTCTGATGTGGGCCACATTCCGCTTCTCTTTTGCCCTAAACAAGTTAACCTGAACAGATCTCCTTTTTTTATAAATTAATTAATTTCCTTGAAAGACAAAAGAAGTGTTGGCACTGTAGCAGCAATAGCACACCTGAAAGAATATATCTTTTTATAGAAATAAAAAAGGAAAGAAACCCTGAACCTATGTAAGCCCTACCATGAAAAAGAGGCCAAACAGTCTGACCTCTGTTCTCAGCTGAGGGAGAGCCATAGTCTACTGATTCACACACTGATGAACTGAGAAGGACACTTTGGAGACATTTCTCTTCAAAATTACTGGCCCTGATCTCTGTTACTAGGTTTAATTTATGGTGGCTCAAAAACACAACAGCGAAAGGGTTACTTTTTTTTTTAATAGATATTCCACAATGGAAGAATTGTGAAAAGAGTTTCATGGAGATGAGAGCCCTGGAGGTTGTTACGTTTGTCATGGTATGTATACACAAATAGTGAGAGAGAGAGGGGAGAGAGAAAGAGCTCTTCTCTGACATCTCATCATTAGAATTTTGTAGGGCAACTAGCCTACTGTAAAATCAATTTGCAAAAGTGAATAATTTTATCATGAAAGCCTGGTGTACTTCAAATTGAATGCCCACACTGCATATTTAAAGCAAGAATCATGACTATCCCAAGAGGAAAAAAAGTAAAAATCAGTCTTGAACTACAGACATTACATAAAAATAAATTTACATATGAGTCCAATAAAGCCAGCCTGAGTTTGCTAACAGAGAAGTCCTATTATGTTATCTTTGTCCCATTCTTCCTAATAAAAATTTGCCCAATCAGTTACTTTTTGTTGAAAACTGAAGAAACTACTGCTTTATAGCAGTTTTCAGTTCTCAGGCTCCCAGTTGGTACATCTACCTTACTAAATGGCTGACCCTGTGTTATTATACAAAATTGCTCTCTCAGTATTCTCACCACTTATTACAGTAGTAAGGGACTGACAAAAATATCAAAGCCTGCAAACATGCAGCCCTAAAGTTTTCCCTCAGTCCTAAGTCTGTTCCTAGATGGGGCCTTGCTTCTGAATGCTGTGTCCTATAAATGCAAGTGGATATGATCTGAGATAGCTCCCAAAATTGATGGTTGAGTCAGTTCTTTCAACTTTATCAACTTAATACTTAGGTGCCTGATGCACGTAGTTACCATTAAACACTCACAGAAAGTTATCCTTAAAATACCTGTTTCTGTAACTAATCAAACTGAGAAAGAAACAGGATTAAATTCATTTGTTTGTTTTATTGTTTGTGCTGGTTAAAGAGGCCCTAATTTTTGCATATCCATTTAAGTACAAAAATTCAGACCACTCCCTTAACCAATCTCTTTTGCTAAATTACTTCAGTGAATGACAGCCTGTAAAGTGACTTACAGGGTTGTTATGGTACACAGATGCTATGAGCAGTAACAAAGAATACCTACAAAGCTAGGTATGGACATCTAACTTGAATGGAAAATCCCTAGGAAAAATACATACCTCAGTCTTTTCTTTTAGATTTATGGAAAAAAATATTTCCTTTTCCCATGATTATCACTGTATTTGATCTAGATGCCTTAAGCTATTTTTTGTTTTATCAGAGGAATTGCTTTTGCTGCTGCTTTTCTGGTTATTGTGATGTGTTTTCTGAGTCATAAAAGTAGTTTATATATGTGTAGATATACATACATATGCACACACATATATCTTTCTAAAATTAAGCACATTCTTGACTGTGCCAACAGAACTACATTCATTCAAAGTGGGTGCCACACTTGGGGCTTTCTCCCTTTAAATTTTTTTAGTACAAAGAGGAGTAGATCCTTTGTTCAAAAAGGTGATTTCCATGTAGGACTTGATCAAGTCTAAAACTTTGATTTTGGCACCACATTTCATGGGAAGTGAAGAGAGAATGGAGAACTGCAGTGCTGTTTTGTCTTTACAGCTACACAGGGAATTGGCCATGCTCTGAATTCAGTTCCTTTTTCAGGGCCAGGTGACAGGCAAATATAGTCCTCAGAGTAGGAACAAAACACAACACACAAGACATAACAAAGGTACCGAGAAGGGATGTCAAGTTTCATGGCCTTGCACAAAGGAGCAGGCCAGTTCTGCTGATGACGAGGCTCATACGCTGGAAGCCAGGACAGGTGGAGCTCATTAACTCCCATCCAAGTTACAAAGGTTTTAAGCAGGAGAGACCAAGATTTGAGCACTGAAACACTTAGGAAGAGTCCACAGGTCAAGAAAATATTTTGTTTGAAAGCTTTGTTTTGTGGGAAAGCAAAGAGAAAGGGAAAAGGAAAGGGAAGGGGAAGGTCAAGGGGAAAGAAAGTTTATCCAGTCTAAATGTATTTTGTCAATAGTATGAAATTCTTAAAAAGATTGAAGAATCCACATGACCTGCAGGTGCAATCTAATATGAACAATGTCATATTTCTTGTACATGGGCCTGCCTATGGCATACAAATTATGTGTAGAATGCATCCAGGTTCATCTTACATTTTATGTTTCCATATGTGCATATATGTATACAAAAGAATAAAATCTGTCTTTCTAGTGGGAGACATATCAGGTCCTTAGAAAGGATGAGTAAAGTCATAAGGTTAAGATATTGATAGAAATAAAGTTGCTTAAATGTTTTAGTATGGAGTTTAGTTTTGTTCAGAAAATTTTAGAACAATCATATTGGCATAAAAAAAAATCAGACTTGATAAGTCAGCCTTTTTAAAAAGTATGTATCATTAAAATAGTCCTGAATCACTGGATTTAAGAGCAATAGAAAATACAGACACAAGCTTTAATTAGAGCAACTTAAGATCCAAATGGAAAGAAACACTACAGTGTGGAAATAACCTTAATGCCAAGACTACTCAAAATCTGACTGAACCGAACAAGTACAAATGATCAGGAGAAATGAGGGACATTCGATACTTAGCAGCAGTAGCCAGTTCCCATTTCTTTAGTACACATAATGGTTAAACCTGGCAATGGGCAGGTTTTTTATAAAGATTATACTGCTTAGAGAAAAAAATCATCAAACAGCCCAAAGCCTTCCTGGCCAGCCTGATGTTTGTCTTTGGACTGACCCACTGGAGAAAACCCTGTTATTTAAATACCAGCTCAATCTTTCTACCTCAATTATAATAACTGATTAGTTCTAAAATTTAAAAAGAGATTCTTGTCTTTCATTTATAAAGCTTAGTTTTGTAAAAATCTATCATTTATACTCCAGGTCAATTCCAAGAAACGTTATCATTATTTTTCAAAACTAGCTCCCATGACAGTTCATCCTGCCCAGGTATTCACAGCCTTGCAGTGGCACTTCCCATGGCGTTTTACAAAGTCTACTTTTTTCCTACCTTTATTTTTGCAAAACCTAATAGAACATGACCCAGTTTTTCTATGTAGAGGCATGTATTTAACCTCAAGGAATAAACTGCCTGAAATAAAAACACCCTGCACATCTCCTTGACAAAATATGACTTCACTTGCACAGCCCAGACAGGAATCCACTTGGGATCTGGTGGTGAAGAGGGATTCAAACATCTCTCAATTTCAGACATATGTAAGGACCCATTCACATAGGAGTCACATACACATATTTTCACTAAAATTTTGAGACTCACCTTTCCAATGACTCCTTGCTGATCCAAAAGAAAGGTGTCTGACCTGAAAATCCACTTTGCTCCTATGTGGATGAGATGAATGGCAGATTAAAAAGCAATCATTTCCTCAGAGAAAAGTATACAGGGAGTGGAGAACTTCTGGATTTGAAGATTTCCTTTTACACTCTAGGGAAAAAAAAAAAAGAAAAATAAAAACATTTATAAGAAAATTTTAAAAAATGTAATAGATATGAACAAAATCTAGGACTTAAAATACCTTGCTGGAACTGATTGCATTCAAAATTGTAGCATTAAGTTGCAGTTTCTCCAATAAATCGGTAAGTATGATCTTAAATCTTTGTGTTATATTGTGTTATGACCCAACTTCTCAGCGAGATTTCATGCTGAATTATATTTATTATTGTGGAAAACAAACCCAAATGTCAATAATAACAATAACAATAATAACAATAATAATACATAATTTGCTTCATTGTATAAGAACCATTATATCAAGGGGCCTGATAATTATGATCATTTTAATTTTACTACTGCAAACTCCTGATACAGCTGCTTATCTGAATCTATCTGTTATTTCTGAACATTG
Source organism: Dicrurus megarhynchus (assembly GCA_013399195.1). Classification (NCBI taxonomy): domain Eukaryota; kingdom Metazoa; phylum Chordata; class Aves; order Passeriformes; family Dicruridae; genus Dicrurus; species Dicrurus megarhynchus. Next base: position 87,439 of record VXAD01002539.1, on the reverse strand, counting down.
CACGCTCTCCGTCACCTAACCTAAACTGCACTAATTTTTTGCTTCTGCAATTTTAAACACTGGCTAGAAAGAAGATAATCCTTCTTTACCCTTTTCGTAGATATGTATGAGTACATGTATACACATACACACACACATAATCAGCATTATACTTAAATTAATTTTGTTAATAGTTACATTTGCAAGTTACAATGAAGCCAATGAAGTTACAATTTCTTTGAAAGCTATTTTTCTTTTATTTTTTTAAGGAACTCCAATTTTATCATTGGAAAACAGAAGAGGTTGACATCTTTGTTTTCAAATGTTTATGCCCAAATTTTCCCCAGAAATCCCATCACTGTCTTTTAGCAGTCCCCAGCAACAGCATAGGGTTACAAAACAATTATGGAAGGATGTGAACTCAATGGCAGATCAGGTTCAAGGGCTATTTTCCTCGACATTTTTGTGCCTATATTCGTAGGAGGACAGGTTGAGTTTATTCATCCAGTCAGTTGAATGTCTGTGACAAAATCTATCCTGAATGTAAAAATTTTGTCTCTGTCAAAACTTCTGCATATGTATGTGTATATATATGTATGTACACCATTGCAAATGTGCTTTTTTTGCACACTGAGCTATATTCCATAAGGCCTTTCTGGTAGGAGCAGCCAGTTTATATTCAGTTTGGATTCAACTCGTTACAGATAAACGCATATTGGGACATCTTAGAGGAAATTTTTCCTTGTTATTTCTTTTCTGTTTAGCAAAACCAAAAAAAGTTCAGCCTAAAAAGGTGTACACTGCTCATGGAATTTGAAAGTTTATGAAAGGATCAAAGAAACTTCCTTTTGCATTCTGGACACAGTGGAAGAGCTGGAAAAAATTGTTTCAGTGGTAGGAATGTGTTTACTACCCAAAGCCACAGAGGGTGTGCTTATTCTATATAGCTGCATACATACTTTCTATTTAAGTACAACTGTCTCTTTCCTACAACTGGGTAGGAAAGGGATATTGTCCTAGATTTGAAAATCAATTTGAATACACAGTTTAGTGTGCTTAAGTAACATCTTTGAAGTACTACTAAATAAAATAATTAAAATTTATATATAAAGTCTTGTTTTCAAGGGAGCATCTCTTAGTCTGGAAAACTGGTGTGAGATTCATAAATGCATGTGACCATTTTGTTAAGGACACACGCTTTGAAGCAGCAATTTAGGACACCTAAGTATCAATAAAAACTCACCCAATCTTTCCTAGAAATTTCAGAAGTATAAGCAAGTTTGTGTCTAATTTCAAAGTCTTTACAGCCTTTTATAGCAGCTTTGGGGTGAAATTTGGATAAGGTCTTCAATTGCTAAGATGCAAAACAGTGAAAGCTGTCCATGCCACCAAAGTGATGGGCTTAGTTCTATTCAGGAGATGGGATTTCAGCTCACCAGCTGCTGTGTCCTTTTTAAGCATGAAGCAAGACCTTCACCCCTTCTCCTTCACCCTCTGATTGGCAGAGCAGTTCTCTGTTCACACTCAGAGGAGCAAAAGGACAAGTGGGAAAGGAAAGGAAGAGGAGAGAGTGCACAGGAGAACCTTTCCAAGCACACGCATCTCTCCTACAGCCTGTTTGACAGATCTCAGTGGAGAGTGCACTGTAGGAAGAAAAACATGTCACTGCTCTGAAACTGTCTTTTCTAATTCAGTGCATCCATGTATTGTTATAAATCAGTTTCCCAGCCACTGAAAGATACAGAGACAAGAGAACAACTTTGACTGTTAGCTATCAACTCAGATAAGGAAAACTTTCTTTCAGCATTAAGCCGCCAGCAGATGAAAAAAAAAGACTGAAAATATAAATTAATGCTGAATGTTTTGCTTAGGAAAGGGTTCCTTCTACTCATGTTCTTATGCTCGTAGGAGTCAGACATTTACATTTATCCCTCTTCTGGGGTTTTAAAGGGACTTCTACAAGTATCTGGAATTCTTCATTACAAATTGCAGCCACTTAATGTTTCCATATCCTTAAATCCTAATCACAGTGCTGCTGACTGGCAAAGCTGTTGTACAGTCAAGGATCCAAGCTTCATGCTTGAGGTTAATTTATTACTATTTTATTAGAAGTTATCATAGAAGCATATTGGTAACACTATATACCTTATACTTGGGAGTCATATTTCACCACCAAGTTCCTTGAAACCTATGTATACATACACACATTTCTGCAGAGACACTGGCAATTTTACTATAAACTTATGATCAATCGAACACTTGAATAAGAAATAGAAAGATAATAATATTCAAATCCCCTTATTGGAATGATGTACTTGTCCCAAGGTTAAACATAAAAGCCAAGGATATTTTGAATGAATACAGTGGGGTTTATTGACTCTGAGAAATTCTTCCTTCTTGTATATACTTCACCACTGGGGCTGGGTAACGTGCCATTAACTCATGATTTTTCTGGATAAAGAGTCAGGAACACCGAGAATATATATTATCCTCTAGCCTCAATTTGCCACAGTAAGCAAAAAGCTATTATCCATGAGCATCTTAGGAAAACAATAGACCCCATCTTCATATTGAGATCTCTGCTTTGTTTGTCAGCAAAGATGTATTTTGCCACCTAAGTCTCAGGACAGACATCTGTCTTGGGGATGGTTTATTATCCCATCCCATTTTTGGGGTTTTTGGTCTGTTTTGCTTTGTGCCCAGGGCGGCTGCTGTCCCCACCCCACCCCCCATCCTCCCTGGCTCTGGGACTATCGCGATGTTTGGGAGCCAGGCCGGGGTTTCCGGAGGGAGTTGGGGGCAGGACAAGTGGCAGACCCTCTTTTCTGGTGCGGGCTGTTCGACGGGACACACGTGGCTGGTATCCCTGACCAAGGATACTGCTGTTTCTGTGGGTTTTGCCTGCTTCTTTTTCTTTTGGTTTGGTTTTTTTTTGCTCCAGCACTGGACTGAGCTTGGCAGATTGGCTTCTTTTGCTGCTCTGCTGTCAGGGAGCCCAGAGCCAGTGCATGTCCTGCCAGGACCTGGGAACACCCCGCTTCCCGCTGGGGGCTGTCCCTCTCCACATAGCCCAAACCCAGCGACGGTGAGAAATCCCAGGGGGCCCTTCCCCTGCCATATTCCAGAGCCGGGCTGCTGCTACCCAACCCCTGCCATACTTCTGCCGTTTGCTCTGGGTTTGTGCTATACTGTAGCTTTTCACTCTCTGCCTGCCCGGAGGTCCTGCCATTCCAGCTTGCTTCTCTTGAGGTTTCTGCTACAGCTCCTTTTCCTGTCTAGAGGGGGCACCAGAATCAGCTGCCCCTGAGGATTCGTAAAGGAAACCCCTTCTCCATTCCTTTCTACCGTTGGTGCCCACCATCATCCATGAGGACAAAGATGGCCGGACTCTCACCACAGCGCCCCCTGCAGGCGCGGAGGAACCATCGCACCTGCCCTGCCCAGCCGGGAGCCACCAGCGCCCCCTGCCGGCTATGAGCGGAACTGCACCGAAGGGGAAAGGGCCTGCGGCCAAGAGAGGCTGGCACTGGGCTTCTGGTTCTGTTTGTGGCTGCTGCTGTTGTTTGTTTGTTTGTTCGTCTTGTTATACATTCTAGTAAAGAACTGTTATTCCTTTTCTCATATCTGTGCCTGAAACCCCTTAATTTCAAAATTATAAAAATTCAGAGGGAGGGGGTCATGTTCTCCATTCTAAGGGAGGCTCCTGCCTTCCTTAGCAGATACCTGTCTTTCAAACCAAGACAACATGTTATTTATATAACTTTGGTCCATCAGTTTGCTTCATAAAGAATGAAGCCTTTATCTAAAAGATAATTTTTTTGACCTCTAACAGGCTAGTGATTTACAGAACAGAGACAACACACTGCATTTAAAAAGCTTTAAGACACCATTTAAAGCTTTTATAGTGAAGCCTTGTTTCTAACAATACACTTACTGCTCTAAGTTCAGACACTTTTCTGAATGAAGAAACACCATTTACAATGAAAAATTTACTCATGTTATAAATATATTTTACTCCAACCTGTGAAAAACGGCTTAAAAAATATAGCTACAATTTCATGGTACCTGATAATAAAACAAAGAGCAGTGAGGGCAGAGCAGGAGGAGAGAGAGGTTGCATGACAAATCCATGGATGTCTGATGGAAGGTAAAATGACATCTTTGATGTGAAAGCACCCTAACAATGCAAACTAGAAGGATGATGTACCTAACCATTCTAGTGTAATGGACATGATTTTCACTTGGACAGATAAGATGTAATTTAGATTCTGTCATGAAATATAAGTCTTCATTTTCCTTATACATTCAAGTAACTAGATTTTCCACTCAGCAAAGCAGCAGAGTTAAGTCAAGGGATGGCATCAGATGCTCAAAGCTTAAACACCTTCTCACTTGTGGGGCTGCGTTTTACTTACTCTACTTAGCTGAATGTAGTAAATTTATTTCTAAGTATCTCAAATGCACAACTGCCTTTTCCCATTATTGTTTCTGGATAAAAACTAGCTTGTGCTCCTGTTCATTTGCCTTTTTTGTTGGAATGGGGAGGAGGAAGCAGGATCTTGTACAGACCAACCTCTTCGTTCTGGCAGCCACTGCCAGCATAAAGTGATGTGTGCATGTGTGTGTGCATCTGTGTCTGTGGCTGTTGTATCTGTGTGTGTGTGTGTAAGGAATGTTCCTTAAGACTGGAACAGCATAAAGGAGTGGGTAATTTTTTTCATGCAAATTTCAACCTATCCTTTCTATACAGTTAAGAGCTTCATTCAAAGATCTTTAAAGTAAGGGTCTTTTCTGGCTCAAGTGTTATTCAGATCAGCTTAACGGAGAGATTATCAGAGAGTTCATCACACATAATCGCCAGCTAGTAAGGATTTCTTTCACTTTTCTTTTTTGCTTTCCAAAGAAAAATGTTACTTAGGTTCTGTCAGGAAATGCAAGGTTTCACCTTTTTATATACTGAAGTAGCTATATTTTCTACCCATTGCATCACTTTATGAATAACAATCCTGGACATTTCCAGGACACATTTTCTCCTCCAGCTGTCAAAATATTTAATGTTCACAATTAGGCATTGCAGTTGAAAGTGCTACATTTTGTTTCTGCAGCTTTGGGAAGAAATGATACCTTGGTCCCACTGGGTCATCTAATAGCAGGTTTCTGCAAACTTCTGGGATAAACTGTGCCTATATTCAGGGTACTCAAAGCCCTAAGTGCTGTGATTTTCAAACACAGATTGAGGAGCAGTGGCTATTAGTTTACCTTCCTTGGTTGGACATGTGGATTGAATTATCACTTTCAAACCCCAGCTGTGTCTTGTGGGAATGGAATATGAAAAAATGAATAGAGAGAAAAATTACTTGCCAGCTGGAAAGAAATGGTGGGTGCAGCCCGGGGGATTAGCAGTGACTGAGCTCAAAACAAGAGAAGATGTGGAAAAGAATAGAGCTTTTCCTGAGCTGTGGGACATCTCCAAATATGCTCCATGAAAGAAAAGAGTCCTAGGGTGAGGGAAGCAGGAGAAATATGCAGCATTCCCTGGACTGGGGCTGTCTGGATGCTTCAAGTGATAAGCAGAAAGGGGTCCCAGGATCCACGATGAAGACCAAGGAACAGAGTGGAACAGAACCTGGGAAAAATGCTGCAGTGACATCAATTAATAGCCAGCAATACAAGAAAGAGAGAAACTCCTGGAAGCAGCAGAACAGGGACAGCCACCTGGCAGAACAGGGGAAGAAAGGACCTGATGAGAAGCTGCAGCTTCTTCCTTTGCTTTCCTGATGATTTGAGCTCAAAGCAACAGCACAGTTCTTGTGCAGATGCTTAAACAATATAAAAGCCTTCTGCAGTCAGCAGACTGCAAACCAGCCTAACAACATGGCATAATTTCTGTGTTCCTGCTGAAGCCATCTAGGGCATTTTCAACTAATCATAGTTTTAGCAAAATATGCTGCTTCACCTAAATTAAGATATTTACTAGAACCTGCTTCTCTCAACAAAACTTTAAATGAAAACTTGTCTAAAGACTAAGATCATCCAGTAAATTTTGACCACAGAAGAAGTATCTGCTTCTGTTCTACCCCTTTTCTAAAAACATTTGAAAGGTTTTGCTTTTATTTCACTTGCTTACCAAATGAAGTTAAATTGCAGCTCTCAAAAAGCTTTCCCAAATGGGAATTTATGAAGAAAATCAAACAAAATCCAGTTCCCAGGTCATAAAGAGTAGCTTTCAAAATCCTGTTTCAATCTGATCTCTCCATTGCAATGGAAGGAAAGGAGCATCTACGTAAATCAGCCCTGTATAGACCTCAGTCAATGTGTGGGTACACGCATCATGGAAAGGAGCTAGGAAAACATCTGAGAGACCTAAGAAACAGCAGTGCATAAACCTGAAGAAGACTTTAAAAGTAAGATAGATTATATTTATTACAAACTTCCATAATTAATTTTCATATTGATGTATCGGTCCATAACATCCATAATATTTCTTTGGCTAAACCAAAGAGAATTAGTAGAAATTTCAGAAATGTCCTAGCAAACTCTGAAATTCCAGCTTGGAAAGGCAAGAGTTTGGAAGGATGTTTAATGTCCAATAATCTGAATAATCGCTGCAGGAACCTTTGAAGGTACACTAAAATGGATGGTTAGTCTCCTAGATACAATTGAAATATTAGTCCAGCTAAGTATTTAGACACTTAATGCCTTAAAAAAAAATCTAGGCCTGACAGCTCATCTGTCATTCAGTAACTGAAAACCCTAAGATTCTTCAGGATTTGGTACAAATTTTGCTGTGTATTACAGCAAAAACTACAAATGAATCAGTCCAGGCCATAGGAATAATGCATAAATAAAATCCATAAAATTTATATAAGATGAGGGGAGGCAAATCCAGCTGTAGATGATACTATAGAGAAATAGAGAAAGGGAGATTTTGATTATTTGGATCACAGACAATCCTGGAATTTACCTTTTTTACCAAAGTGAATTCAAAACAAAGAAGTTCAGGTCTCCTCATCATCTCCTTCTGAAGAGAACTTTTATTATTAATAAAAGACTAGATTACATTCCTCTGAAGAAGAAGAAAGGCTACTGTATCCCAAGCAGATGTGCTATTAGAGCTGACACTTTCCCATATCATAGCAACTTTTGGGGCTTTTATTTAGGGTTAATGTAAAAGGATTAAAGGATGATTCTGGAGAGAGGAAAAAGGGATAAGTGGCATAAGGGAGAAATTCTGAGGAGGTTATTTTTTACAGAGCATGTTTTCTTCAAGAATACTTTTGTATAGTTTTTTGGTCTTGGTTTTGGGGTTTTTTTTTTAAATATTTATTTTATAATCACCTGGTCAGGTATTATCATTTTGAAAAATTGATGTGTAAACAATGATCAAGGAGAGCTTGAAAAATATATACATTTAGGGATTTTTTTTATACCAGGATATAATATATAAAGGAAATTATAAACTGAATGTATGGAGATAAGCAAACTATCAAGAAGGACATTAATAGAACCATTACAGAACACAAGTAGGATGCTGGTGACAGGAAAACTTGATACTGTTGGAAACGTAGAATTAATTCTTGTCTTAGTAGTTCCAGAGAAAGCTGAGGTCACATCCTGAAGAATGCAAAGGTGAAGTGTTAATGCTGAAGCAGACCATTAAAAGTAAGTGAAGTATGCAAGGCTTTAGAAATTCAGGTTAATTGGGGAGAAAAGAACACAAGAATTTTTTCTACTTGCTTGAGAGTCTGAATGATTACTGCTCAAACAGGGTGAGCAATTTAGAGCTGATATTTGCTCATAAAACCCTAAATGAGTACTGCAGACCTATGCACTCAGTAACATTAACATCATTAAGAAATTAGATACTTACACATAATTTATAGCTATTTGAAATTGCTGAAGGCAGCATGGCTTCAGGAAATAAATTTTTCCTTCACTAACATGCATTGCGGCCAGAGGGAAGAAGAACTGAGGTAGTATATGGATAATAGCAAAAGAGAATCCTAAGGAGTCTTTGAATTAATTCTAATCTATGATACGGCTTCTCGAATTTGAAGATCACAAATCATTGTGTTCTGGGCCAGGTTTGGGGTAATCTCTTGCTAAATGAATGAAATATTCAATGGGTATTTGTTTTGCAGTCAGCCACACTATCACACCAGCAATTTAGCTAGCACTTCATCCTGACCAAAGACTTTTATTTTACATATATTGCAGAGTCACTAAAGTTACCTGAATTTGCACAAGCAAACATAAAGTTAGATGAGTTTTACCAGTGATGAGCTATGCATTGACTTGTGACACTCACTGTGATACATTGTCCATCTTTGAAGTAAGCTCTGGATTTCTGCAATGAATTTGAGTACTTGAAGAACTTCTTGCTGTGGTCTAGCAGAGCTTCTACTACATCTGGTGCAATTCCCATTGTTTCAGGACACTGTATGACTCATAATCCAAATAACCTGGAAGAAACAAATGTGCACTCACACACACAGAGAAAAAAAGTGTTATAGTAGAAGCATTTGATCTTCAAAAGTACCATTGCTGAGGAAGAAATGAAGGTAGGTTAGCTCAGGGTATTCAGAAACTGTGTTTCGAACAATAGATCAGGTAGAGGTTCATGTTACCAAAGATAATTTTTAATTGTTTTGTTTCTCAAGAGCAGTGAGAAACTCAGTGGGGAATAAGATAGACAAAGGCACATAAAATATATTGTTGCTTTGAACTAGGACAGTTGCACCCAGAAAACCACTGCAGAAGCCTCAGCTCAAACCATGAGACAGCAGAAAAAGTTTCAGGCCTTTTGCTATTCAGCATTTTATTCTAATGTTCTATTTTTCCATCTTAACTCATCTAAAACCTGTATTACCTCCATCCTGGAGGTCCATGTCTCCACCAACACTCCCCCTCCTCAACTTGCAGATAAAATGTAACACTGCATAGAATAGATGTTAGAATAGCAGAACTAACATGCTTAAATTAAAGGGATAGCCAAATTGTAATCAGACAACTAATTTTTCTAGGTGATAAAACTTCTAATCATACTATTTCCAGATAGTCTGATTACACTATGGACAAAATAAGTGAACACAGTATGCTAGGGAAAGTTTGTCAACATTGTAAAACTGACAGAGAAGAGACAGTGGAATAAATTTATTAGATTCAGAAAAAAAATATACAGAACAGTTGTCAGAAGGAAAACCTTTCACATCGATCTCTGAAGAAGAATGAATTAGAATATTACCTTTCCCATCCAAACCTGAGAAGCAGCAATCTAAATCAATTTTGACTGGTCTGGCTTACTTTTGGCAGGCCATGAGATCAGAGGAGATCAAGGAGTTGTGTCACTGGTGCAGAGCCTGAGTCTGGACAGATTTACTGTTTGCCATAGGTGCTGATACTACAAAGATGCAGACTTGGCATATGTTGGGGTTTAGGATTTTTCCTTTTTGTTTTCTTTCTCATAGGGAATTTTCTCCCATTTTGTTGCTAACAAACAATAACAACCAGTACTTAAGAGAGACAAAATAATTAACCACAGAGAAGGGAGAGGAGTGCAGCTGGCTTTACTAGCCTAGCTGAAGGGCGTTCTCTTGGGAAGGGCAGAGACACCTCGAGATGTGGGCTGGGGGAAGGGGCTCGGCGCAACTCCTAGCTCTCTCACTGACGGCTTCGGAGGAGGATGGTCAAGCTGCTGCTTACTGGGGGGTGATTCGCTCCTACTGCCAGAGCCCAGCCCAGTCCTGTTTCTCCTGCCGTGGGTGAGCCTTTGCTCATGAGAGCAGCCATTGAACCAGGACCTTACTAACACCCTACCTCACCAAAAAAAAAGGACCTTCACCATCTGCTCGGGTGTCTCAGGGTAAACCCCAGGACTCCGAGCCCCTTCCCACTCTGAGGGAGCCTCTCCCTGCCGTGTTCAGCAGCCCGGCTGCTGCTGCCCAGCCCCTGCTGTGTCTCTGCCACTGCTCCAAAGTTTTTGGCTACACTGTATCGACACACCCTCTTCCTGCTGGGACTAGCTCCTGCTACAGCTGTGGAGTTTCTAATACATCTGATTTACCACTCCGGGATTTTGCTTGTCCCTGCCATTCCAGCTTGCTGCTTCCAATGTTCGTACTCCAGCTCCTTTTGCTATCCAGAGAGGCAATCGGCTGCCCCTGGGGGTTTGTAAAGGAAACCCCTTCTCCACCCCTTCCACTGCCTGAGCCGCCATTGCCGTGTGACGAGAGACAGCCGGACCCGCGCCACAGCGCCCCCTACCGGCTGTGAGCGGAACTGCACCGAAGGGGAAAGGGCCTGCGGCCGAGAGAGGCTGGCACTGGGCTTCTGGTTCTGTTTGTGGCTGCTGCTGCTGTTGTTGTCGTCATTCTTTTGCCTTGTTATACATTCTAGTAAAGAACTGTTATTCCTTTTCCCATATCTTTGCCTGAAAACCCCTTAATTTCAAAGTTATAAAAATTTGGATGGAAGGGGGGCTTCCTGCCTTCCTCAGCAGACACCTGTCTTTCAAACCAAGACAGCATACCACAGTCAAAGCTCCAACAGGACTTAAGAAATGGTATGCATGGAGAGGTTGCTGGATTCCCAACCTGGATATTACCCTAGAACAGATAACACTAGGCATGATTCTTATCTGGAAGAAGCAGGCAATCTTTGTTGCATAAGGCACACTAACATCAGCCTTCCCTGTCAAATAAAAGTAGTAGTTCCCTTTTCCCATATAGCACTAGGATTTCTTTTAACAATACCTTCTATATTTCAGCCATAGAGCAGTTAACCTGGCATGAAAAGACAAGGTGTACCTGGTGTACGGGTAGTACCTTTTCATCTCAGCAGTGGCTCAATAATTCTCCTCATACTCCTGTCACAATTTCAGCACACTGAAAGAAACCAAGACCTGCACTGTTGCCTCTTCACAGAGTGCTGTGAGTGCAACCTGCCCACTACTAATTATTTCTGTCACATTACTAGGATAATAGATAGTTTATGTTTTATTTAGCCACCTGGATTTTCTTATTCAGGTTTTTTTGAGATACACTAAAAACAAATTCAACCCCTTTCTGGTTTGAGTTAGCTTTGTTTCTCCCTTCCAAGTTTAGTGCACTAGGTCTTGAGCACTAGCTTAACAGTTGAATTGTTTGTTTTCTCAGAACTTCTTGTCTCTTGAGAGCCAGAGATCTTGCTTGTTAAAAGCTTTTCCATGTCTTAAGTAGATGATGGACTTTAAAGGAACTGGAACTAATGAAATACCCTCCTGACAGAGAGTTTATAGATATCCCTCAAACAGTGTCATTTAAAAGATGCATTGTATTTCCATAGATATTAGGTTGGTTCTGCTTCTCCTAGAGGTAGGTGTCATGTTTTTCTCGGTAGAATATGGAAATTGCTTTCAGGTCTGGAGCTGAAAATAATAATTGGGGGATGTATTCAAGAGAGTGACTGTACTTGTGTCTCAGCTAGTAATCATGATTATCAAGCTGTCATTTTTTCTCCTGGTTTGAGCTCTGTTAATATAAATATATTCTTCAAAAGAGTACAACACAACATTTTCAAGTCTTGCAAAGTGAACTATCATCTGATGCCTCAGTGTTAAGAAATGGAAAGCGAGCATCGCAAAGGCAGGGAGCTGTTTCTCATTAACAGTTGTAAGATGTCAGCAAGACTAAGGTGTCAGGGTATAGAAAAATGAAGAAGAAAAGAATTATTTAGCAAATAGGCATAAATAAATATAAAATGTGAATAGAGGGTTCTAGCTTCTTGCAAGGGTAAAAATAGGCCAGTAGACATTACATTGTGGACAATCAAGTCATCCACTCAATCCTGACCTTCAACTTTATAGGTGAGACTAGTGGGAGGAAAATGTTACCACAGAGCCAATGCTGGGAAAATTCAGAGCCATTATTTCTGAAAAGAAATGAATATTCAAAGGCCCCTTTGACATAATGAAGGTTAAATCCTATATAGACTTTTGCAGGCCCTTGTGAGTGCTGTCTGACTGGGCTCTAAAAGAGCCAGAGTTCAGCCTGTCTGTGAGCTTCCTGGGAGCTCTGTGGCCATGGTTAGTGCAGGGCTGATCCCATGTTCAGACTGGAGAGGAACGGAGCTTTACATGGCATCTTACAAATGCAGCTACACAAGGTGGGCAGAAAAATAGCTCTGAAAGAAAGAAAATATCTGTGAGACATTTATGTATACGGGGAAGTCGTTAGCCTGCAAATTATTTAATTTCTGACTCTTCTAAACCACATCATGTATTGCCAGCTAATATCTACCTGCAAATGGCCATCTCATACCATCCATGTGCTGTGATCTTGCCCGGGAAGCACTTCTGTTCAGTATTTGCATCTGTACCTGCTAAGGAGAGAAAGAAAACACCATTTTGTCTGAAGGACAAGTAATTCCAGACAGAAACTGTAATTAAAATCCTGCTTTTTAAGAGGAAAGGAACAAAAAAAAAAAAAAAAAAAAAAAAAAAAAAAAAAAAAAAAAAAAAAAAAAAAAAAAAAAAAAAAAAAAAAAAAACCAAAGAGTATAGAAGTAGCAGGGTACCACTTCCAAAGCAGTTCCAAAAAAAATATTATTATCCTTGTACAAATGACACTTAGCAAATTACAGACAGCATTTTTAAGCAGTTTCACCACATTTAATTAACAATGGTCTTTTTTAAGTATAGTGGCCTTCCATACCTAGGCAGCTCTTCCATAGCCATGACTAAGCACTGTAAGAAACTTTTGTATCTGGAACCTAGGACCACTTCCAACATCTTGCATGGATTTAAATTGTGAACCGGTTTAGCTAATCTGACATAAACCCTATATAATTACTTTGCATCAGATTTATACAGATAGAAAAAGATATATCTCTTCCCTCAGTATAACAGTTTCAGTCCAGAAATTGTAGGCAGAGCATATTAGCTTGTGACCAGCCTTCAGCATTGATAATTTGTATAGTTTTGAGACTGAAGCTTGTAGAATCCATGCACCTCAAAGGCGACTCTAAATCACACTTTTCATACTAATGAGATGAATTTAGTTTCCATATAATGTTAGAAAAAGATATATCAGTACCTCAAACCCAGTGTATTTTCCTCATACTTTCATTAAATTGATAAAAACCCCATATGTCTCATTCTACCACTGTACTTGCAGTCAATGTGTAGATCAGTCAAATTTGCATTTAGTGAGGTACTGTTGGCTTATGGCTTGTAACAGTGCTGGTGATTACAAAAAGATAGAATAAGAAAGGTTTGTTGTAGTGGTTGAGTCCATAGCTCTTTGTTACCCACTTTTGTAAAAGTGCTCTTTGTTATGCTTTCATCTTTTTATTTATTTGGGTTGGAAATGTCCCTATTTATTCCACTGTATTATAAAAGCTTTTCTCTGTTTCCCATCTGCTGTCTTCAAGAGATCAATTGTAGAGCATTCATCAGTTGAAACATGTGGCTTTTCTGCCACAGTTTCTCTAAAATCCATCTTGCCAGTCCCATGTAAACTGAAATGGGTCAGTTTTCATCAGCCTTGGCATTAAACCTTTGTACTCTCCCATGAGCCCTAGCCAATAACTTAAGAGGGATCGGAATGGGAAACAAATTAGGTGTCTCTTAATTCTACTTTTCTCATTCAGATGCCAGTATATCAAAACTAGATCTCCCTGGGCCAGAGCACTTTGTCATGTTACCTGGAGTAATACTGGTTTGTGAATTATGCCTGGTCAGTTTAGTGTCTCAGTTTGGTCACATTAATCTCTTTGAATCACTGAACGCTACCATCTCATTTTCATCTTGCAGAAAGAAGCTGTCAGACTTTTTGTCTAGTGCCTGGCACACTGATTGCTCTGCTGACCCCACAACAGTCAGAGGAACCGAGAGGTCTCACAAGCAGCATCAGGACCAGCCACCAAAGATGCCCCATCCTCAGCCTTCACGATCTCATCCATTACTTAACAACCATGTAAATGGCACACTAGTCCCAGATGATGTAAGAGATCCCATTTCACATACCTTAGCAGATTAACAGCTCATTGTCTATCCCAAGTTGCATGAATAACATTGTGAATTAATAGACAAAAATTAATTTATAAATACTAGAGGATTCTATATTTATATACACCATTTTTAGCAGCCTTGAGGTGCTTACCTGTGTTACCGTACTTAGAAAATAGCCAGCTAAATATAATGCATTCAGTCTGTGTACATAATCCTGATAAGCCCATGATGCAGATATGATTTTGAAATTCCATTATTATGGATCTGTCTGCATTCATTTGCCTTAGATCTTCAAATGATCCATAAATTAGGAAATACAATTGATAATTTCAGTAAATACCTTAGAAAAATCCATACAGAGATTTCAGAATTCATTTGGAAGTGGAACCTGTCATCCTGCCAAAGAATTAATTTCGACTGTTGTCATTAAAAATAGGTATTTCAATATACTCCTTTTTAAACTAGTAAGTGTTAAGATATGGGGTTTTTTTTCCCAAAATTACAAGTTGTGTATAAAATAGAGCCTTTTTGTGTTAAACATGTGTGATTAAGAGGAGCAAAAAGCTTTTCTACTATGGAAAATTGTAAAAGGTATGGATGGGAAATGAATCTATCTACTAGCGCTACAGATGTCTCTAGTCACAAGCACCTAGATACTGTTGTATGGTGTCAACTCTCAAGATATTTTAGAATAGAACAGTTCAGATGAAATTACCATCTCGGCCATGTAGAAACTAACACAATGCAAGAAATGTTAGGTTGCATAGAGTATTTATTTATCTAGAGGCCTTTAAAATGGCATTTTATCAAATTAAAAAAAAATAAAAAGGATCCTTTAATCTTTCTCTTGGAAAATAATCTCCCATAAAGGAAGAAGGGAATTAAGTTCCCCATGAGTTTTGGGGTAAAATGAGGACTAGCTGTAACTAAAAGCAGAAAAAAGCCTAGTACATTCCTTTCCCTCCAGTCCTAATTTGTCAGTCCTTTCCATTATTTGTCTTTTACAGTTTCCTCTGATTTCTTGGCTTCCCTGATAAAAACGAGTGTTGTTTTTTTTTTTTAACTCATAAAGTAAACAAATAGATAAACAAGATTCCCATGAGAAAGCAGCCCAAGTTCATTAATATATACCTAACATATGTATTCCTTGTAGCTTTTGAAAATTGCAGACGCTGATAAACCTAAGATTTTGAGAGAGAAACTTACTATGAACTGACAAGTGTAGTTAAGCAACAGTTTCCCAGAGACTTGTCACAATTTTGAGAAATGTGTCAGGATTTGATTTTGCCTTATAAGGAAGTATCAAGTTGCTTTAAAAATAGAAATATATTTATAAACTGTGGAAGGATGACACTCCACGACACTGCATGATGAATTAGATGTACTCATAATGGTGGTAAGGGTGCTTCAAAAGTAAAGCAGTCACATCTGAAGAAACTACTCATCTTTAGAAGAGGAACTAAAGGGAAGGAAAAGTCCAAATGACAGCAGCTGCAAATAGAATAGTTTTTAGAAACTCATATGTGATCTAGATTCTGACCAAATCAAGGGATTTGTGAATGATGCCATATAAGCCACTACTGGCTGTTTTTGTATCTGTTAGAGAGGCTGATACATAGCTCAAACTATGATAGAATAAATTGTGCAAGAACTAAACTGGGATTTCTAGTAAGCAGGTTTTATGTATGATTTGTTCTATTAGGATCTTCTTCAGTTGACAGTGAAATAGAGAAGTAGGAGAATGGAATAGATAGTGAAATATGAGCCCTAGAATTTCCAAGGAAAATCTTATTTGCTTGAACGTGGCAGAGAGATGTTAAACCTTATAAGCCAGCTAAAATGATCAGTAAAATTTGGGTTTCCTCATATACTGGGCATGGATGTTCCATTGGGTATGCTAACAACTGTGTGAAATTCAGTCTATTTCTTCATGAAGATATGCCTGAAGCAGATATTAAAAGGAAACTGAATTATGGATTAGAATCTACTTTGGGGGAAAGAACTGAGAAGAACTCAGATGTGAATAGAAACCAATATTTCATTGCCTAAAGATCAACTGTGTTAAAAAAGGTGAGAAATTTAGAGCAGGATATAACTTTGAAAGAATCACCCTCAGTAGAGTATGCACAACATCAGGACAGTAAACCTCCAATTGCCCTAAAAGAGCTTTTTCCAGGAGCTTGGTTACAGAAGTTTATTTCCATAAGGCAAGTTGTCAGTCAGCAAGTATTCTGTTCAAACACTTCTGAGTTTCTTGTCAATAAATACACCATAAGTTTAGAGACAGAAATGGCAAAGGTTGTTTCACGAGTGGAAGAATATTTCAGAATATCTCAAGATTTCCACCTTTGCTTAGCACAGTCAGGGAAATAAATACCTTTCTACATAAAAGAAGGTCATAACAACCACTGTGTTAGTGCCCCGCTATTTTAAAATCACAATGTTGACAGCATCCCCATGCCAACAGAAATGTGAATGAAACAGTGAGGAATGATTGCATTTATGAAAGGACTCTATTTGTTACCATTTGGCTCTGTCACTGATATGCTGGTGGAGTTCATGCAGCATGCAGTATACATTTCTGCTACATTGCAAAACATGAATCTCTTTATACAGATGCCTTATGTTCCAGACAGGGCAGGTATCAATGTTCAAAGCAAATCTAACATGGACAAATCTAGGATTTCTTGTTTACCCAGCATGCGAGGTTGTAAATTACACATATATGGAGATGTAAGTCACACTGCAGGTGTCTGCACTCTTACACTCCTAACCTCCAGCATGAGTTCTGCCTGTGCCAAGTAGATTCTCCAGACTTGTTACTAAAGTGCAAAGGTTAAGTGGCCTTCTGGATGGAAGGCTTTGATCAATCAGAAATTAGGCCTCCTTGAACATGGCTTACATTAAAAAGGAAAATAGAGAAGAAGAATAAAGTATCAAGCTGAGGCTCCATGTCCAGGACAGCATGTAACTCTCCAGGGTCCAAAACAGCAGCAACTCTGTATCTCTAGCCCACAGTAACCTCCAGGAGAATGCTTCAGCTCCAGGACATATTGACAGGGAAGTGAAAGTGATACTTTATGTCAAATTTACCAATTTAACAGCAGAGAAAATCACTCACAAAATTGAAGCAGGTGGTCACCGTACCTTTCATTTGGGTAGGTTGATATGGGCTGGAGTGGCTGGGAAGTAGATTCCTCAATAAGTGGAATGAATAAGTCAATTACTAGCTTCATTGTTGGTCCTCAATTGTTCTACCTAAAATTCATCCATGTTAGAGATCTATCCAAGTCGTGTTTCCTTTTTTTGTTTTCCCAGAAGACTCCTGGAAGTCATGTTGAATCAAGACAAAGAGGTTGAAATTATATTAGCACTGAATATATTCCTCACAAAGGAATACATGTGGGCAGACCAAATGAGTTTAAAATCTGATTTTGTTTTCAAAGAAATTTTTTATATTATCAAAAGTTTATAAAGAACTATCTCTTTTTTTCCCCTAGCAAAATCATAGTTCATTGATTATATTCACTGATAACTCTCTGCAAGAAGGAAATAAATGGTTCAGGGAGGCACATAAGTACACTTTAAGGATTGCTAGGAAGATAGAGTAGAAATATGTGTGAGCAAGGTACCATGACAGTTCTTCTGGAGCAATAAAGTATATAATGGACATGGTCTAGGCCTGATAAATGGCAGTCATCTGCACCGTCCATCCTTGAACCTAAGAGGTGCAGGCTTCCTGGTGATTTTTTTCCGTTTATTACACTCTTATTACACTGTCAAAGCAGAAGCACAACTTACATTGCAACACTGACTACTGTAAAACACCTGTTAGTTAAAGGAGAATTTTCTAAATTGATAATGTCTCAAGCCTAACAAAGTATTGACAGGATTAGATTATTTTAGTGGGATCTCAGAAAATGGTACTCTGATTTGTTCAGAAAAACCTTCTGGTAAAGGATTCAAAAGGCAGAATAAATAGAATAAACAATAAAATCATAACTTTCAAGAGAACTTGTCTTTCTGCTGTCCTTTAGAGAGACCAACATAGAGATTTTCAAAGTCTGTAATGAATGGCCCCTGCATTTGACTTACAGCACATGCTCAGGGTTTATGTCAGGAGTCATTACCACCTAAACAAGGGTCATCTGATATTTCAAAAGTAAAAACCCTTCTCATGGCAGGGATTATGGCACTATAACCTGGGAGTCTAAGCTCACAGTCGCCCACCAGGGCTAGACTGGTTTGCCCATTCCTGCCAGGCAACATGACTGTGACACTCAGGGTATGGCTGAGCTCTCTAATTGCCATTGTAGCACTGGGACAAGACTGCCTAAGAAGCTTGTGTTAATAGCACTGCACTGCAATTTGTGCTGAAAGCACATAGTGAAAATAGTATATTGTGACGATAATGACTTCCTGACTGAAGTACTAAGTCAGGAGTAATGAAGTACATGTCAGAAGTAATAAATTTAGGCTGGAGAATGACCAATAATACTAATCATTACAGCAAGGATAGATCTGAAAATGTTGAAGATGAATGTGGTTACTGTTGGTTCTGGAGATAATTATTTTGAGAACTGCTTATTTCCTCTGTTAATCTCACCGGTTGATTAATATTGGCTCTATCATTCTGAACAATATAAATCAAGTCAATTGACAATGTCAATCTGCCTTTTTAACATCTCCAGAGCAACTGCTCACATTGACACAACAACTGTGGTATCTGCTTTGTTTAGTAGACGCTGTGGCAGAGAGTCCTAGAAGATTTCAACTGTATTTTTTAATTTGATATAAAATGCATGAAAGAAGCACATAGAGTTACTGCTTTGTTTCCTCCTCTCAAAATTGCTAGTGGACCAGTAACACTTAATACAAAGTTAATTTAGTCAAGATACTTGAGAGCCACTTGGCTCTGTTTCTAAATTCCTTCCTTTGTCCTTTGCAAAGCTTTGAAGTGTTACTTGCGAAGTGGATGTTGTAATGAGCCTGTTTTTAAGAGGATCAAAGTAGCAGAGCTGCCCAAAGCAGCATCAAAGATACACAACAGAGAGCCCTTTAATGAGCAAGAGGGACATAACTCTTTTCCCCTAAACTAAAACCCTAAATCAGGATATAGATTAAATATTTAAAATTGAAAATTATTTTATTTTGTCTGGAGCTTGCTAGCAGAAAGTAAAAACCTCAAAGAGAAGAGGAAAATTCTCCAGCTGACTCAGCTAAAATTTAATGACTGTCATTTGCTGGATTGCTTAACTATCACTTAATGGAGTCCAAATACCTGTGGCCCAAACTAAAGGTGGCAGTGACAGCCAGCATGGGCACAGGCAGGAGAGCAGCCTTGTGCTAGAGCAGATTCCTTTCCCATGGATATGAAAATAGAAAGCAAACATACGGCAGGAAGTTGCAGCAAGCACTGAAGAGTGAGAAGACAGCTTGGAGGGGGAACAGGGGGGAAGGGTGGGAGAAAGAAAAGGAGTGGGTGGGAGGACTGGACATGTAAATTATGTGCCAGGAAATGAATTCCTTATAATGTCTCTTGCCAGAAGCTAAATCCTAGCACATGTAAGTCGTCTTTTTTCCTTTTCTTTTGCTCTTTACACTGTTCCTCTGAGGGTCAGAGAGGAAGAAGCAGGGACAGGAAGAGGGGCGATTTGGTGTTTACTTACTTATTGTGTGACAAAAGAGCTATATGATCCAGCTTTAGCTTTAGAAGGCATGTGACACCATAAAAGCGATGAACAGGATAATATTCTGCTTCTCATTAGATTGGATTTTTTCATCTTAGTTTATTTGGCCACAGGGATTCTTCAATTTGTTGTAGGGTTGAAATACCAGAAGAAATGTGTTTCTGTTCAGAGGCTGAATGTCCTTATTGCACTGTATTCAGTAATGAAAGGGGGGGTTTATTTGTTTGACTTTATAGCTATTTGTACAAATATGGCCTCTGCTTATGTTTGTTTTTGTTTAAGGAATTACCTACAGCCTCTTTCAAGGCTGTAGAAATGTATCTTTCAAGGCCACTGACCTGTGCTCAACCTGGGGACAAAATGACAAGACTTATGTTTGAGGCTGGATGTTTTTTTCCAGAATGTAGCAGAAAACATCTGGCAGAAAGTTAAAAACCTTGATAGCAAACCAAAGTACACTTCCAGCTTATGAGAGATCAGTGAAATATGATGCAGAGAGCAGAATGAGTAATGAAACTGGACAAAAAATAATTATTTAATGCACTAACATTTATGGGGCATTAAGCATGAAAGGTAGTCTTTCCATGTTTTTTCCTTCCCAGCCCACACAGTTCAGGATACCACATATCTCAGCATGTGCAATGCCATGGACAAAACCAGTATTGTCTTCTTTGAAGATATTTTGTGGGTAAAAGCATTGGATACTTTCCAATGTAAGGAACACAGATATTGTGTTTTTCTTTTTTTAAATTAACTGCAACACTACAATGCTTATGAAAGTCTGTACATAGCAAAATTTTGTAACTTAAGTTAGTAAAGTCAAGTAAGAGGCTGCTTGCAACAAAAGCTGCAGAGAACCCAGGAGTTTCCAGTGAAAGGAATTGGCTGGTTCTATATAGTGTCTTTAAAAAAAGGAGAAAATTTATTTTTAAGAATGAGTGAATGTTAAAACATTTTCAAGCACCATAATTTCTACTGATTTCTTCTGCTTCAGTACCAAGTAGAACCTACATTACTCAGTTTTGGTAATGCCTTAACTCAGGAATAAGAATTTTTACATAATGTTTTATTTCCCACATAAAGAATACCTAAGATTCTTTTAAGCATTCTGCTTGTATTCTATTGACCTATTTCCTTACTATCAAAAAATATTATATTCAAAATTAAAACAATTTGTTTTAATTGGAGAGCAGAGTTCTACTCAGCCTTTACAAGCATAATTTCTTAACAGTGCTAGTTTAGGCACTTTTTTCTATACCTGTAAATTGGATTCATCTTGCTATTGGAAATTTGGGGTAAAAAATTAAAAGGATGTTTCCCTAAAAGCATAGGATTAGCTAGAGTCAAGTTGTGGGATACTGCTCTCCCAGGAATTTACTGTATTAGTTCAGCTATGCAGTATCTGAGCTATTTACTTCAGTCTTGCTGAATTAATGCTGCTAAAATGAGGACTTGTAGCAATAGGTGATACATTAAGTGTTCCAAAAAATCTTCCATTCAATGTAAAAATAACTTGCAACTTTGTTGTGTATGCATTTCCAAACGTAAGTTTTCAGTACTGTTAGCCATAGCTTTCAAAGGTTTCTTTGATAAAAGTAGAAGCTGCCTAGTTCTTTCTGAGCATCTGTTTCCTCTGAGTATCATCAATGAGAAAACTTTCTCCCAAAATCCTCTTATGCCAGGCAAGACTCAAGAACAATTCCACTTCCAGACTGTAGGAATGACCTACCTAGAGGCTGCAAGGCCTCTACAATGAGTACAATGAGTGGTCTCAGTTAACTTCCCTGAAAAAAAAGCAAAACAGTAATTATCACAGGATCTAAGTATATCACATTATGTTTAAACATAAAATATGCATCTCTTTCTACAGATATCCCATACTTCTTGCTGCCATTGCTGTTGTTGACAGGACATAATTTTTGTAAAGTGACGAGGTGCCTAATTAAGGTACTTGAACAAATCTGAACACTTGAATAATGCCTTCATTGTCAAAACTATACATGAATAACAGAAACTGAAATCAAATGCGGTTTGACACTTCTGTGCTACTCAGAATCACACGCTGAGATGCCTGAGTAGAGCAATTCTTGTCTAATGTCCTGTCAAATGATTTTCTAAAACTCTGTATTCAGTGAAAATCAAGATAGATGTCATATCCTTATGCAGGGATAAATATTAGTCTGGATCACATGGCCTTAAGGATTCTCTGTAGCTGTACCTGAAGCAAGATAACTTTGATGCTTTAGCATCCTTTTCTTAAAAACTGGGCAAAACTACCCCCATGCAATACAATTACTGTAGGTTTGCAATACAGATTCACAAGCAATATTGTGAGGAATATTCACTGGGAATATTGTGAGGTTACTGAAACGTTTCATGAGTTAATGTGCTTTACCTACCCTTGAAGCACCGAGTTTCTAGCTCCTCTGCCTATAAGAATAAGGAAGTTTTAGCAGGTAGCCCAAATATTAGAGACTGATTTTAGGAACAATGACATCTGTCAAAAGGAATTGCAATTTGTATTCATTCTTCTAATCTATACTTGAGACTGAGTCCTTATGAAAATCAAACTCTTAAATAATTTGCTTGACCTTGTTAAGAACATTTCACTTCACTTGTGTGTCAAAGTTCTTGACCATATGATAGTGTATAAGCAGTTTACTTAGAATATAGCAAGGTGCTAAGTACTTCAACTCTCTTCAATTAAACTTATGAACACTTCATTTACAGTTTTTTTTTAATTGTACTTGGCATTATTGAGATGATTAAATTCATAGTTATATATGTTATATCTTAAAACAAATTGTAAATCTGTCTATTTGAATATCAAAAATTATGCTAGTTGGTTTAAATCTTATGTGGAAACCAAGAGCTATTTGGTCAAATTCTGTGATCCCATAAAACATACTAAATGGTGTATTTTAATAAAAAAATCCCTTTGCATTGTAAAACATTGATTTAAACATGATAAGAATGCACTCTTTCACATTAGTTATTGATATTTCCAATTTCCTGTCTAGAGGTATCAGGAGGTTAAGGATTAGATAAACTCATGGTCAACAGGTCATCAAATAGACTAAAAAGGGGTACATGCCTTCCTAGTCCTAAACGAGGTAGTACCACAATTCTGGATGTCCAGGGGCCAAGGGGCTGGATTGCTGGAAGAGCAAAAGCTCACATGTCCTCCCCTATAGCACTTCTGGAAGCTAAGCAACTAGTCTCACCCAGCAGAGCATTTCTTAATTTCTTAAGTGAAAATATAATTCAAAACAATGAAAATAATAATAATAAAAGAAGAAAAAAAATACTTACCTCTCTGTTCTTTTGTATAAAATTGTCTTTCTCTTCCTACTGTAAAAATAGCTACAGAAGAAGAGTAGTGAATAAATATACTTGTGACTAACACTGCTTTACAATGCAGAGTTAGAATTTAGCCCAAATGCTGCTTTTCATTTTTCAAAAAGCAGCAGTATTTTTTAAGATGATTAGCAATGGCAGTGTCTTTTCACTTGATATTATGAACATATCAATATGAATTATTCCTAGTGAGGACAAATAAAGAGAAAAAAGTGCAATATCAAGTAACACAATAGTTCTTTTGTGACCACCACTTGCTCACAAAAATATTATTTTCCTTTCCTTCATTCACTTGCATATGTTTTTATTTGCAGAAGGAAAAACACAATTATATAGATCATTTAAGTTATGAAAGATATGAAACTCGGATGACTCATTTTAAAAATTCTCTGAAATAATCTTGTTGAAGTGGTTTTATTCATCTCATTCTATTTTTCTTGTGGGCTGACATATGCATAAAAGGGGAACATGATCCCTTGCACATGTTCTCCATGAAGATTGTGTGTAGCACCATCATTAACTTGAAACAAGCTTTGCTGACTCTTACTCAAAGGCATTGCTGAATCCAAGCCAATGGAATTCAGACTGGCATTTCTCCACTTCCTCTGACCAGGGAATAGTGTGAAATGACAGTTCTGTTTCTCTACACCAAGTAATATGCTTCAGTGGACCTGTGTGATCTGTCCCAACAGCTCTGTTGCCATCTGCAATAGTCAATAAACGAACTTAAGCAACACAATTTGGGAAACGGAAACACCAATCTTTATTTAAGATTATCTGTAACAAAAGCTGTAATTTTTTTTTCATTAAAAACAAATTTTTCGGTTTTAAACATAATCTTATGTCAAATCCAAGTCAAGCAGTTCATTTTTAAGAAAAGTAGTATTTTGTTTAGAGTCACTTTCAGGAACCACTTGAGCTTCGCTTATTGTCTCATGGGATGTGGACTGGAGTATTCCCCTTTGAGACAGCTTTCCTTGTCTCTATTGGGATATATCTCCCAAATGCTTCAATATCTTCCCTCCAGTTAAACCTCAAAAGTGAACTACAGAATTAAACATATGAATGGTACCCAACTGGATAAACAGAGTAACAAGAGAGCCCATCTTACTGGAAGTGATAAATATTTTGTAAGAACAAAAGAAAAATTATTCTGGGGCAGATAAAATGTTAACTTCGTATACATTTGGGCTTTTGCAGTGGTCAGTAAAAGAGGTAAGAAGATAGAAGAAAATGAGAAATTAATTACTTCTTCTGACATGTTGTCCCAGTTCCCCAAAACACACCATTTCTATGACTTCTGAGCTATAGTTTGCATCTGAAGTACTGTAATATCAACTTTATTCTTCTTCAAATGTATCTGTTTAAATCCATCTATTCTTTTGTCAGAATTTACAGTAGCAATGAAAGCTTCAATTTAATCATGCACAGTGAGAAGAAAGGGTTCACTTGATTAATTTCAGAACTTTTATTTTAAATTGATGTTGGTTGTCTTCCAATCATTTAATTGAGAAATAGTGAATGATGGTTCCCTAGCTACTGTGCCAAGCACGATTTTTTAAACTTGTACCACATCCCTCTTATTGCCTCTTCTGTCCGTGTATCCTCCCTTCCTATGGAAATGTTCTCTATCTTTGATCTCCCCTCTCAAATGCCCCTTGAATTGTAAATCCCATAACTCTCCTGAAGCAGTTCAGGAGACACAAAATGACCTTACATGTATTTAGAACAAAGCATTTCAAAATTTCCAAGTAATATAGTTGATTCCCTTCCTGTGCATTCTACATAATTTAGTTCAGTCCCACAGGGATGTGAAAATAATTACACAGATTTAATAATTCTTCTGGGAATAAAAACTGCAATTCCAGTCCGTTTTATCAGAATTTTTCCTAAATTTTGAGAAGTGTGTCCTTACATGTATTTTCCTGATCTATACTGACATCAAGATCAAAGTCCAATTTGCCAGACAATTTAAGAAATCTCAAGAAGAAATTCTTTTGATTAAGACACACAAGTATAATTTTTGTTTTTCTTTTTCAAGTTGAAATATTTGGTCACCAAATCTGGAAGTCAAAGTGGCTTCAGGCAGGTGTGAAATTCTTCCTTTTGAAGCTGAATGAAGTAGAAGATGGGAAAAATAGCACAAAGTAAATCTGAGTCGGTTAATTATTTTTTTTTAATAGAGTAAGTCACCTTGGTAAAACAAGGTAATGACCTGTAAGTCTGAAAAAGCTCAGTTGATTTTAGTGCATTTGCACTCACTGAACAGAGAGAAGAATTTATCATCTGATGTTTTCCTTTAAACAGTCTTCTCCAAACACCATGGTGGAGAGAGATATTTTTTGAAAACTTCTAACATTGTTAGACTAAAGCTTGACAGTTATGCACACATGGTAGGGCAGAGAGATTTCACTCTCAGAGAAATGTAAAATCCAAGCTGGGCTGAGGCAGCTGAGATCCTGTGCTGAGGCACCAGGGCTGTAAGTCTTTCTCAGCTTTTCCCAGCCAGCATTACTAAGATAACAAAAATGTGTATGCTTATTTTCAAGCTCTGTGCCTGGAGAACAAGCACAACATGGCTATCATCCCAACAGCCTGTTCGTCTGCTCTGGAGACAGTTTTCTATTCCAAGGCAGCCCCCCTCTCTCCACCAGTCACGTAACTTGCCCCCTTCACTGCGAAAATAAATCAATCTCATCTGCTGCTGTTCAATTGCTTTCTTCTCCCCGCCTCAGCTCCTCAGTTCTGCTCTCCCTTTGAAAGCCCCTTTCCACTGCACCATATGGCAGCTGGGAGAAGGGCAGAGCTGTGATCTATCTCATTACAAAAGAGGCTGTGGTGTCAAAAAGCCTCATGAATGCATGAGACACACTCATGTATAGAGAAATGCCTCCAGCTCTGTCAGGGAGGACTAAAGAGAAGGCTGATAGGCCTGACATCACTTTTAGGTTGAGAAAGGCACCAGCTCTCTCTTCAGCTCATCCCTTCCTCCCTCCCCTTCTTTGGTTTCATGCCAAAATCCTATTAGATCTATTAATGACATGAAACACAAAGTCAGAGTGTGTGGCAGGACAAGAAATTAAATCAGGCCACCTTATTTACTCCCTTTAACTATTTTTTGAGATAGAATCATACTACTGAAAGAAAAAAATAGCCACAACAAACTAGACTTTAATAGTGTGCCAAAAAATAAACAAGCAAGTCCTATCCCTGCCAAAAAAGGGATTGAGCACACTCCTGTACATTGCCTATGGTGGCAGATTCACAGCAGAACTGCAAATTGAACACTGGCAGGGTGACCCTGAAATACTGTTTAAAGCACACTGTTGGGTTCATTTTGCTTCCTCAAGCTGCTGCTGATACAAAAAAAATTACTGTGGGGCCAGAAAATTAGCTAGACCTATGATTATGTGTGCCCTTTGAGCTGTTACAGAGGAACTACACTTAATTTTTGACTATGAAAGAAATGCAAACTGGCACTTACAAAGCATACATTTCCTTTACCCTCTTCCTTCTGTTTCACTTTCTCATTTTCTGTTCTGGTGATGTTTGGCATGCTTCATTTCACAGAAATTCTTACAAAATGCATTCATGACCTTCACACACACAGTTGGCACAATGGTAGAATTTACACATCTGAAATACACAGATTACAAACTTTTATCACTATGAGGGGGGAGGAAAAACCACCACTCCTGTGCAGCAGAATGCAACAGTGTATTTAATGAATAATAAGTTACTGAACTAAAATATTTCATGAATATCTTCAGTTTATAAGTTTCATTTATTTCATTAATAGCTTCAGTTTCTGAATGTAACTGGGGACAACTGTGCTGTTTTATCTCCATAAAACAAAGTCTAGTTAAACCCTTCAACTAGAATTGCATTATTGTTTCTGCCTCTTCCCTACAAAGGCCTCAGAAATCACATGACTCTCTGTCCCTGGGGTTACTTAAAGCAACCTGGGCAAGCTTCCAAATGCTGGTATATGTGACCTTTACAAGTATTCCACAATAACAGCTCCCAATGAAATAAATCCATGAACATGTGTATAGAAACTCAGCAGCAGCATGGAGGTTAAAAGATGAACTTCTATCAACACTGTTGAATTGTGTCCCTACAATCAGCTTAGAAGTTTAGTTTAGAAGATTTTACTTTAACATATGTAATTGGATAAAATATGTTTATAGTATCTCCTGAGTCTTCTTTCTTGGAATGCACTTGATGTAAAGCTATTGAACAACATTATATATGTGTATATATTAAAGATACTGTTTATACATTCATCACGTCACAGACAACTTTCAAAAATAAACTACAATGAATTATGAAATGCAGAAGTCCCACTGGAAAAAACTTTGAAAATGTCTTTTTAAAATTAATTCTGCCATGTGTTGGGAAAAAAACTCCTATAAACTGCTCAGGAATGCATCTGAAATGAGTCTGGGGAGGTGAGTGAGCGTTCATGATATTTGAGAGACTTAAAACTTCAGTGCAGTTTGGCTTTCTTGAATTGTAACAGGCAGAGTTTAAGCTCTCATTTTGAGAGTGGGACTTGTGCTGTGTCCCTGCTGGGAGGGAGGGAGGGAGCTCAAGAAGGCAGGGAACAATGCCGCCATTCAGGCTCCCCATTCAGCCCAGCCACATCTGTTTACGTGGCCTGTGCCCACCTCGCAAAAGGGTGGTCCTCCCACCTCCATTTCATCTCACATGGCTCTGAACAGTGAGTGGTCTGAGAGATTTTCCGCTGGAAAGCTGCAGTTTCGATTTCCGAATTGTTAGCCTGAAAGACAGGCTAACAATAACGTGCACATTTCTAGAGTCTGGTTTGTATTTTATTGTAATCTGAGAACAACTGTAAAATTGTCCGAAACTCCCCAGTTTCAAAATAAGTCTTGCACAGAGGATTTTGGCACTGAACTTGGGGGGCTGAGCTTTACAGTCTTTATAGATTTTTAAGGAGTTTTTCCACTAAAACAAATTTGGTGCCTCAAATATTTTTAAACAATACTGACAGCACTCAGAGAATGACTAAAAAGTGTATTTTACCAAACAGCATTTATGTCTTACTTTATGTTGTCTGTGGTTAGAGTTCATAGCTATACATTCTGCACTTCAATAAACAGTTCATGTAGAGATACTGTGACTACAGTAGATTTCTGTTTAGATACCAGTTCTGCAACTTTCAAACTGAGCATCACTTTATACAGAAGATACTTCACAGAAACCAACATACTAGGCTAAAATGATAGAAGACCAATAGACCAACCCCCCATTTTCATTTGAATTGAAACTTTAGCCGATATAAAATTATGCATGTCCTTTAGAGAGTCAGAAGAAGTCCATGATAACCAGGGAAAGCAGGAGATGCTAAAAGCCCCTGAAGCTTAAGGCTGACCACTCTCAGTGTACCAGTGTGTGATCAAATTTTATGAAGCAATGTATAAATACAAAGCAAACTTTATGCATTCAATGTCAGCATGATTTTTCTCTGCTGATTAACTCATGAACTCATAGAAGTTTTGCCCAAATAAGAAATGCAGGCTCATATGTCTGCCAAAAACATCACAGTAATTGCACCATAAAACTGTTAAGTTTGCGAGTGTACTGAAATTCATGCTATAAGAGGCATGATGGTATCACAATACACTGGATATATAATAGAGAAAAAATCCAGAAAGTTCCAAGGGAGATTACAAAGCAAAGTTCTAAAAGAAAAAACAAGATAGTCTGCTACTTATAAAGTATTAAATGGCAGAAAATGAGATAAAGACAAAATGTGAAAAACCTGAAAAAGCATCTCAGAAGAAGATTATTGAGATGTAAACCTTATTCTCAGGTGAATTTGTGTAGTGCTTGGTGATTTGCTGTGCAGACCTTGTTGAACATTCAGTTCAGTCTGACATTCCTGCTTCCAGAAGCCAAACTGTGTTCAAGATTAGCTTACATTATGTTATTTATTTTCCTGGTGCTTTTCTTCTAGGTTCATTATTTATCATGATAATGGCAAGACCTTATAAGTAAAGAGAATCTGAGCAAAAACATTTGCTTATTCAGTATTGAACTTGCTCAGTGATGGCTGTCACATTGTTTTGAACTTCTCTTCCATGAAGACATTCAATCTAATGATTTCTTTATGCACAGAGCAATTATTTATCGAAGGGTCCTAGAAGAATCAGGGACTGTTGTTCAAGTTGAGCATTCTTGTCTTCTCTGGTTTTGTTTAATATAAATGGAACAGCCTAAATATAAATGAGCAAAGGACAGAGAAGTCCTCTTCCTTGTTCTCCATATTCCTATATAGTACAAGAAAAGAGAAGGACCTTGACTCTAGAGAGTATGTGCTGTGGTTAAGTAAGGAGGGACTGTCAAAGGGTCCCACGGTTTTGGAGACTTGCCAGTCTATGCCCATCTCAAACTAATATCTGTCTGCCCCATGATCTGCAATCACACCACTTACATCACTGGAGGAAAGGAAGGAGGGCAGTGAATTGCACGAAGTCATAAATGGAACTGTATCAGGTTATGACTTAAATAGTGTCAATAAGGATCTACAGCTCAAACTTTGTCCTTTACACATACTGTTGTAACCAAATATCACAGCACAGCTGATGAATAGGTACTGTTATCTGAGAGGTACCATTAGCATGTACTAGGAAAAAAAAACATTCAGAGTGAAATCCCAGGCAATATGGATCTAATCTGAATATAGGGGCTCCCTAGGAGCATTGCAGCCTTACCAAAACAGCATCCTTGAGAGTAATCTGCCCTCTTTTCAAGTCCAAAACAGCCTTGCCAGTGACATCAGGGGAGCCAATATTTCATCTTGAAAGGCCAAGATTTACAAAATAAACTTTGACATAACACAAAGAATTTGCCTGAACATTTAAGAAAATAAATGTTTTAGAATCTGAAGTATAAATCATACACTACTGCAGCTAGCTGCAAAAATAGGCATCAGAAGGGAAAGTAACTGAGCAAAAGGAGAAAAGTAGAGTTTTATAAAAGCTGCAACACAAAATCAGGTCTTCTTCTGCATTTATCATGCAGAGGGTAAACTTACTTCTGTAAGAAGAGAAAACAATTTAGGTCTGTAGCTAAAAGTTAGCATAGTATGAACAGCCTAAAATTCAAGTTAGACACATATGTTTTAAATTAAAGGAGTGTCACACAAGAATAAATGGTACATTATTCTGGGTTTCATTTATACACCAACCTCAGTGGCTTTTTGCCTTACCTTTTTCTCCATCGTTAGTTGTTTGGTTTTTGTTTTGGTCCTTTTTGGTTTTCACTTTAATCAGTACTGTTAACTTAAATGTAGAATAGGCTTAATGATTTTGGTTATTGATTTTCATGCTGTTGAAACATAACCTCTAGTTCTCATTACAAGTATTAAAGTACTTTATTTATCTACTAACCAAGCACTACAAACACAGAGGAAAATATAACTCCTTGACAGCTTTTACCCCACAATTTCTCATCTGATGTCTTAAATAAAAAGCCATCTAAAGTAGTGTGTAGTTGACCAAGATTTCCTAAAGGATTTTCACTTACTAACAGTCATGATCATACTTTTACGGTATGTGCATGTGTTCCCCTAAGAAAACAATATGACTGGAAGAAAAATTCATCAAAATGTCTGTGACAGAACACTGTATACTGAAAATTAAGAATCAGAATCCTATCCCTTTTGTGCGTTCACAGATTTATAGTTCACATCTGATACTTTCCTAATTGAAGCAAACAACTGTGGGATTTGTAACAGGTTTTAAACTGCACTGCTTTTTTTCAGAATGGTGATTCTTTTCAAAATTTACAAAATTACCGTAAACATAATGAAGTTTTTGAAGGGGCCTGAAAATAAACTGAAACATTTCAAAGGGAAGATTTCAATTTAACCCAAATGAAAAAAAAAAGAAACACTAACACATTCCCAGCACATAGTTCTTCTCACAGAGGTAACACTGCTAGGCAGTGACCCCTTTTACTACACTGCCTGTTGTAGATAAAGATCATCTAAGTTGTGTCTGTCTGGATGCTTATTCTATTTACTTGAATATTTGAACCTGTTGCTTGAAGGGGAGGGGACAGGAGAAGGTGAAAAGACTATATAGCATTGCTAATCCCTTGAGCCATCTGGTGACTTGAGGCCATGCTTTAGGTTATGTGTATATTGAAAACCTATTCCTTTCAATCATCCCTTCCCTGTGCCAATTTGTCATCAGCTTTTTTATGTCAAAGGATTCCTTGAAGTTAATCACAATGAGAATCAATGTCTTTTCATGCTGCAGTAAATATTCACGCTGAAAAGATTACTTTTTACTCATTTCTTCCTCTCCCCTCTACTACTTGCAGTGATTTGTAAAAATTGCTGATACATTTTCACCAAGCTGAGCTGAAAACAACAGTAACTTTGTCTTTAGTAAAAGGAAAAGATCTTATTTCTTTAGCCTTTCTGTGTAATCTGGATGACTTCTAAGAGATGACATAGTCTGAAATGCCCATGTTATGCAAGGCTTGAAAGAACTGTACCTAGACACTACCTTCTAATTGAGCTGAGGCAACATTTGCATGTTTAATTATCTAGGAACCAATCTGCATCTACACTTGTACACCACAAGCCTCTCAAACCTGCTAAATTTGCATCCATACCAATACAGCAGATTGCACATTAAGCCTGTCCAAAAGACTGATGATGATTTTCTAGAGTACGCATGAATTTTTCATCTATGGATACACGTGGTTCTCTATGAAGCCAAATCAATCATGACTCTGCCATGAAGCAGCAGAGACTTCACAGCTGTTTGACTTCACTAACTTTCCTACAGGCTGGACAAAATGACACCTCACAACTTTGCAGTTAACTTTCAATGCCTTTTGCACTATTTCTTGATTTGTGCATAAGATTGTCTTTTATGTTGTGTTCCCTGAAGTAGCTGCAAAGCAAATCCGTCATAAATGTGCTGGTTCTGTGCACTTTGAAGTGAAATCATGTTCTACTGCATGCTCTTCCCATATATTAATTAATTCTTCACTGTCCTTTTCTGACTAGGTGGCAGATCTGATTTTTGAACCTTTCTTTCTCTGATAATATTTAAAAAAAATGCACAAAAACATCATTTTCACTGTTAGATCTGTTTGTGATTAGAAAAATGGAAAGACAAAATTATAAAGCACAGCAAAGGCAGAAAAAAGCAGATCAAAACATCTGAGAAATGGTCTGAAAGACATCCGGTATTTGGGAAACTGAGTAGCTTTTAAAAGGTAATCCAAGGAAGTCAGCAGCTGTTCGGGAAGGATACTTGAGTTTTTAAGTATTTGTTGGAGAGTAACCCCAGTAGGAAGCTAAGCCCCACACACTCACTCACAACACTCCCACATGTGGTGGGATGGGGGAGAGGAATGGGATAGGCAAAAGTGAAGAAAATCCTGGGTTCAGATAAAGACAGTTCAGCAGAGAAAACAAAAGCTATACATAAAATAAAGCAAAATAAGGAATTAATTCAGTATTTTCCAGCAGCAGGCAGGTCTTCAGCCAAGTTCATTAGCCATAAAGGTTACTTGGGAAGACAGACTCCATAACTCCAAACATCCCCTTTCCTTCTTTTTCCCAGCTTTTATTGCTGAGCATGATGTCATAGGGCATGGAATATCCCTTTGGTTGGTTGGGCTGCACAGCTCTGACTCTCCATCACCTGGGTGCAATACAGAGACTCAGCTCTAAAGTTCTTGTTCAGTCTTTCAGATCTGAGACAATCAGTGCATCAAATTTCATCTTACAAGATAAAAATGTTCACCATTCTGGCATGAAAGGGAAAACAAAAGATATTATTAAAAACTAAAAATAACAAAATAAAATATACAAACCATTTCTGACTGAGAACACCCCATTGCCTTGCCAACAACAGTACATTGTAACACATTAGTTGGAAGTAACAGCCTGAAATAAACCCATTTTGCGCTTAATGCGAAACCCTGCAAACTAGAAATTATTATTAAGCAGTTGGTACAACAATACCTCCAAGAAGTACTAATAAATATGGCACTTTGCTATGGCAAAGGCTGCAGAAACATGTAGTTAGACACAGATGAGATCAACAAAGCCTTTGGGATCTGAGGTACCAATTAGATTCAATGATTCTGAATTATAAGTTAGGATTCAATATTTTTATGTTTGGCCTGCATCAAAGCAAGGCCCATTCAAACAGTAGTCTCTTCTAAATTCAGCTTTAGTATTTATTAAGTTTTTTTCCCGTTTCTACGCTAATCTTTGCAAAACTAAATTCCCACTTAACTGGGGTGAAACACAAAATCCAAGCTGAAGTACAGGATAGTCCCTGGAAGAAATAATGATTTTATTTTATTTCTGATAACTTATCTGCAATAGCTATTGCCTTTATATAATAAAACATAGTGACTATTTCTATTGTCAAATATAAAGGTGAAATAAATCCTTGAAATAGGTAGCACAGGATAAGAAATGTATTTCTACCATCAGTATTTCTAGAATCCAAGACCAAAATAGTGCTGAACAATTTAAAGACTAAGATTATTGGATAACAGAAAGTATGAGAAATAAAAAATGCTCACTTTATAAGGCATAAATGAGCCACTAATTGACAAGAGCTAAAAAAACCCTTCTCTTGTTGTCTGGGTATTCGGCCGTGGATTCTGCTGTTCTGTCCTCTGAAGCATCTGGTACTGGCCATTACCAGAGATCAAACAGAGGACCAGATGGTCTCTTGGTTTCACTCATTACAATGGTATGACCACTGAAATGTAAAAGCTCTTCACAGAACCAGAAGGAGAGCATTTACCTCTGAATGCCTGATGAAAAAGAAAAAGAAAAAGAAAAAGAAAAAGAAAAAGAAAAAGAAAAAGAGAAAAAGAAA
>VXAD01002539.1:0-53203 GCA_013399195.1 Dicrurus megarhynchus | reverse complement strand
GAAGGGAAGGGAAGGGAAGGGAAGGGAAGGGAAGGGAAGGGAAGGGAAGGGAAGGGACTCATCATACCTCTGTGAATTCAAAAGAATAGCAACCCAATTTGCCTCAGAGACACTTCAGGGCAGAAGAAGTCAAATTACTTGCAAACTTTTCTTACTGGAGAATCTGGCCTTAGCATGCTTTTGTGGCTTCAAGTTTATATTATAACAAAATACTATCCTGAGAATGATTTGGAAAGTTAAAGCAGGAACTAGTGGTATGGCCTGACAGGACAATGTCATAACAACCCCTCAGCACTGTGTTGTATTCCTGCCTCCCAAGTCAAATTGTCTGTGATTTAAAAGTGCCACATATGATCCTGTGGGTTTGCTTCATACGAGAGGGCTGAAGGACTAGAAAAGGTTAGATGGCTGAAAAAGTCATACCCAAGAGGGGAAAAAATTGGCATCTTAGAGAAGGGTGGTATGGGGAGCTTCAGAAGAGCTGAATATGTGGTAGTTTCTTTTTTGTTGGCTTCCAGAATCTTTCTGATGTTCTAAGTATGTGGGCTCATAATTTAAATTTTCCTTTCTAAAAGTGTAATCGCAACAAAATATATGGACTTGACAGAAGCAAGGGAATTGAAATAAAGTGAAGCAGCCTCATATTTGAGCTTGCTTTGTGATAATGAGCCTCCAGAAGACTTCCTCATCTTTCCCAATGTCTCCACAATGGTGGTTCTCAAAGAGCCTGGTCTTGAAAGCATCACCCACCCTAGCAATGGGGAATAATGACCACTGTGTCTTCAGCATGTAGGAGTTTGAACATATTTATTTTGGTTTTCATCCCTTTTTAACATCTAAATAAGAATTATTTATGTTTCAGTTACTGTTTTCTTAATTCAAATACGAAGAGTTTGAAATGTTTGGCCATGGAGACTAGTTGGGGTGCATTTCAAGGCATTACGTAGCCAGAAAAAGTGTATCTGGAAAGATAATTATGTAAGAAAAACAAATGTAGGCTAGTCTTCCTTGAATAGAGGAGCAGGATGTGTGTTTTCCTTATAATCACTGTGATTTATAAAAGAGAGTTGCTCTCCCATGAGATAAAGCCTCAATATGCCAAACCTGCAGAACTGTCCTGCCTCTTAACACATTGTCCAGAGAGAGAACACATTGCCACCCTTGTCTTCTCTTGTCCCCCGCTTCCTACTTTCCTTACTAATCCTAAACCCTCAGAGACCACTTTGTTGGAAAAACAAAACCCAAAAGCAACTGCACTAACTTAGAGTGTAACTGGCATTGAGACCTCCAGAGACAGCAACTTGTCTGTCTCGAGTCTTTTAGGAAGAGCTACACACTAAAAATGGTATTGAAAAACACTGTTTCTCAGTATAGAACAGCAAATTACAAAATCACACCCTGTTGACATATCCGCAATGGAAATACACTATTGCATATGACATTAATGCTGATACTCAACAAAACCAATATTGCATGGAAAATACAAACTTTTCAGCATCTGTTTTCATTTTGTTTTTAAAAAACCTCTGTGCAAGGGAAACTCTTCTGAGCAGCAATGCTATTATTTAGAAGGGGAGGTAATGAGGACAGAGCTGTGAGCCTTATCAACCCTCTTGGAAAAAGGGAGTGATCCCATGGCATGGCTGGGAACAACTGTATCATGATGCAGCTCATTTTCTTCAGGCAAGAAGGGCTGTAAATATTCATGCAAGGACACAATTCCCATTGTTCCATAATATGAATTTAGATGCCTCATTTTCCATAAGACCCCAAAAAAGGGCCTTGATAGAAAACACAGCAAGGTGGATTTGTTAGGTTTTCTATAGCTTCCCCTTCCCTCGTTTGTTTTCAAGATGGATTACATTTCCAGTGTGTGATTTTCAGACACAACCAGAACTGACTTGTAGAGGAAAGGGGTGGAGAGACCAAAATACATAATAACAGGTCTTAAAAATAGCCAGTACCCTGGATGATAATGTTATTAAACTACTTTGTACCAAATTCTTTCTCACCACTTCATGTTTATTTTTCAGAAGGGATGGAAAGAAGAGGAACTGAGTTTAAGAAAAGGTCACATAGGAAAAACCTTTTAGAAAAATCCCTACTAAATTATATATTTATTACCACAGTTTCTCTAATGTACTAAGGGTAGTATAATAACTTGCATATTGGTGGGAAGGCAGAAGTCTTATTTTGGAAACCTCTGGTCAGGTATGTGTTTTCAAATGCATGAAAAATAAATTTCAAGAACTGTCAACTGGGCATGACAAGAAATTCAGATATATTGTCATATTCTTTAGATGGAAAATTGAACCAGAAAAAAGAAAGAAAGGGGAAAATGGATAAGATATGCTTTTTCCAGGTAGCATTAAAAAGGAGACATGATTCTGCTTTGCTTCATCACAGTTTTTCTTTTGGGGCTCAGTGCCAATTTGCTAGTAAATAGCATGTCGTCTGAGTGACAATCTATTTAGTCTATTTCAGTGATCCTGGCTTTTCCATTATATAAATAATAGGGAAACTGCATGAATTCCTGCACTTCACATCCCAAACCAGCTCCCAAGGCTCCTTCCTCAGTAACTTGGAGAACCTAACAGAAAACAGATGAGGATATTCAGTTACTCAGAGATAGTATTTTAAGAAAGAAAATGAGCTGTGGAGGTAACTCCTTCACCTCCCCAAATTAAGGAAGTTTACTTTCACACCCACATAATAACAAAGAGAAAATCTATACCAAATTTACTGTTTTGCTCTACAGCAAAGCCATAGTGCTAAAAAATCATCTGAGAAATAGTATTCCCAACATGGAAGTTCAAAGACCAAAAAGTGCTTACATTCTTAAAAATATTTGTTTATTTTGACTGAGAAAATGAATTCCTTTGTATGTATTATAACATGTGCCACATTCTTGTAAGTACTGTTTTCTGGTGAAGTCATAATTACTTCATTAGAGATGATCAAAACACACCAGTTATTAACCCGTATTTTTTCTGTATTCCTATCAACCCATGCTGTGTGAAGCTTTAACTGGATGCAGCTCTTATGTTTGTGCAGGGGAAAAAAAAGTCACTTAAATTGTCCCACAAAGCAACCACAGAGAGTATTTTCACTGCCAAATGTATGTTAGTGCTCACTGTAGTAAATAACCAAATAAAAAAATGAGAAATACGTACCCCTAACCAATCCCTCTCTGACACTTGGAGACATTTCATGGTTATTTCATTCTTCCCTCTTTTCTCCCTGTTTTTGTCCATTGTGGCAGGGCTTTGGGGGAGAGTGAATATTTGAATTCTTAGTGAGGCTTTTCTGCCAAAGTTGTTATTAGAAGGTAACTCTCCTATTTGAGTTCTCACAGGAAGATTCCTAAATCAGAAAGAAAACTTCTATTACCTTCCCTAATTCGGGGGGTATGACAACCAGAGATTTATAAAATACATGTAATTTCCGGTTAACTCTCTAACGGGATATGTTTGAAAGTGGTAGGATTTGCTGTGCACCTTTTCAGAAATAGGAGATTTATAAGAAATTACATAAGAAAAATATGTTCCTAGCTACCTATTTTATAACAATTTTCAAATAGAACTCATACATTAGAAGCAATACAATGATATTGTCTCTCCCTGCCTAAAATAGTGTTTCATCATTCATCTACCTGCAGTGATTTCTCCAGATTTGGGCAAAAGCAAGCAGGCTGAGCTCATAAAGTTACTATTACTCTGACATCACTTAGGAACTGAAGGTCCCTTTTAAAATGGGATGTGTGACATGCCCAGACTACAGCATAAACTGGAATATTTGACACTGGGGCCCAAGCATCTGGGTTGGCTGAGCAGCAGATGTTCACACACACTTTCTAAAGCCATCTTCATGGTTCTGTGTTCTGCTGTTGCACTCCGGAGGGTATGTCACTAAATTTCTGAGGACATCTCCTGCATGTTGCAAAGCTCAGCTGCTCTCTGCTTAGTCCCCAAGCTATCCTTGTGGGGACGTGGCAGGGAAGGGAGGATTTGTGGGAACCGAGTGTAGGATTTTTAACACTTGCTTTTTCAACATTTCTCAATATTGTAATGGGAGAAAGCACAAATAGGAGCAAAACCAAGGCAAGCTAGTCAGACCTGAAAATACTGTTATTTGTTGTTGACATGTACCTGGGTGGATAGGTGGGAATGTGGGAAGACAAAAAAGAGGAGTCTGGTAATACTGTAGTGAGTGTATATCCCTTAGGATTTCCATCTTTTTGGAAGTCAAAGCACTTTGGCTGCCTAATCTTCTGAGACAATATCACCAATTACACTAAATCTCTGAAAATTAGAGGGTCTGGAAGCACTCTTTACTTATTTGAGAAAATACAGCTGAAAGGGAATCAGAATGCTAGAGATGAGGAGCAAGAGCTAATCACCTTGAGACTATTGGTTCAAATCAGAAGTGGAGACAGATGTGTGTTTCCTTCTTACCCATCTCTTTTATCTACGTATAACTCATTGTAGCAATTTTGTAGTATCTCTCTCCTGACAATCCAAAGATATAACAGGGACAGGGAACTGAGAGCTATAAAATTTCACATCTGCTGACAGCTTGTTTCCTCCTCACTCTCTGTGTTACCATTATTCAGGGGATCATCAAGACAGAGATGGTCGTACAGAAAAATGCAACTTCTGTGTCAGTCATGAAACTATCTCAAAGGAAAATCACAATTAGAAAACTAGAAATCCTTTAAAGACAGTGACATTAAACAGAGATGACACCCAAAATAATACAGGGCAAATCTTTTGTGATTATTGATATGGAGAAGAATACCATAGCTTATGGATGCTTCTACAAAAGCTGTGGTTTATAAAAACAGCTGGGTTTCTCTTGAAAACAACCATCAGACCCAGGTGTATGAGCACGTCAGCTTAAAAATGAACCCAGTCATCACAGATAATGAAAGCCTACAGCTGACTGTGAGCCTGCCTGTGCTTAAATTTGTGAGCACTGCTTGTAAGACATCATGCACTACCAAAAGCAATCAATTTAAAAAAAAGAAAAAAAAAATGGAAGCACAAAAAGGATGGAATTTTTAGTCATCATTAACCTACTCAAAGGTATTTAGCTATATCTGGACACACAGGTCCTCTATGTGACAGGACAGATACATTTTGACAGCACAGTATTTAGAGGAAAAATAAAATATGCAGTCACATACAAGTTACTTGCTAGACTGCACATTTCTGTATGCACAGCAAGGACAAGGAGAAGCCCCTTGGGTGACTGTATAATGGAACTTTGCAAGTCTAAAGCTGGATTCATTACTTTGCACAGTATTCGGAAAAAAAAATAGCCTCTGTCAGCATTGATGACAGTGTGATTTCATAACTTACTTCAGAACAATGTGTTTCTTGTGAGGCTTTTGAGCTTCCTATGTCTGCTGTGCCTGGAATAATGTCTCCACAGGTGAATGTGGCACCAAGAAAAGCTGGACCTAAGTACTGGGACTGTTTTGGATGTGCTTATAGGAGAAATTTGAATATAGACTACTTGTGACAGTTGTTAATCATGGAGGGAAACTATTATCTTCAGCAGCTAAGCAACTTTATTTCCCCAAGCTGGAAAAATATGGTATAGAAAATATCTGGGTTCCCTGTGAAGCAATGCTGGATTTGGTACTGAAAGAAATTTTTGAAAGTTTTGTCTTTCAAACCCTTTTGACAAGATCCCACATTCATTTTACTCCATGTGAAAGGAAAAATAAAAGCATTTTCTTGTGAATTAATCATTATTAAAGGATAGGGAATAGGTTAAATGTTCATTTTTCAGAAGTGATGAAATATTTTTTCTGTCACAAATCCTACACGGACCTGTTCTGAGACCCATAACGTTCAACAGAGTCATAAACTGCCAGAAAATTCAGATAATGACAAGGAAAAGCTTGAAGATAGTACAAACCTGCTCAAGGTAGTCAATCTAAAAGTGAGCTGTAAAAGAGACCCTTGATTTTAAGCAGCTAGAATGGAAACAGAAACCGAAGCAACATCCCTAAAACATAGAAGAGCTCATAAACTTATCAACTACAGAGTTTGCCTGGTGAGTTAATTCCTTGATAGGTGTGCCAGAAAAGGACAACCATCTCCCTGGTGTTTTATAGCTTCTGAAAGTACCCAATTCTGTTAACAGTGGCAGAAGACTGGTACAGGATGGATCAAGAAAAAAAAAATTTAAAATGAGAATCATACAGTTGGTGCATTAGGGAAAATGGCGATTTTCCTCAGAAGATTTTTTTCAGCCTTCTATAATATGCAGTTTACAGTGGAGTCTGGCTGTAGAAGGGACTGTCAAAATCAAGGTCCTTATCTCTTTCAAATGGACACAACATCACTTGGCAGTTTTCTTGCTGTCACACTTGGTCCTTCACCAAGGTTTGAATCATCTTGCATTGTGGTACTCAGCTGTCATCACTCCACTTAAATGTGCCTCCCCCTGAGTGCTGCTGCTCCAGATGATCTGTTAAACTGCGCAGCACTTTGAGTTTTTGCAGAGTATCCAGTGTGATATAAGAAAACATTTAATAAATTGTGCTAAAGATGATGACTGCAGATTGTGCTACTCAGCCCACTCTATTCAGCCATGCACAAAGTATTAACTGTTCAAAATTTTTCTGTATTGCTATGGCAACCGTCATTCTCCAGCAGCCTCTTAAAACAGCACACAGAAAGGCATTCATTTTCCAGGCAAGCTGCTGCTCCTGAGAGCTCTGTCCCCCTAATGAAATCCCCACCTAACTCCTATTACATATAATTTGACTCAAGAGCACATACCAGTTTAATCTGCTAAATTCATTTAGCTCATGACCTGGCCTATTGTGCAAGTCCAAATCTCACAGATACCTACACTCAAATCACTTGGGTTTAGTGCAGCTACAGACTGAGAAATAACACTGTTAAGCACTGTGTGGCTTTACATAGGTGACTGAATGGCTCCCACGTCTGATTTTACTCAGTATCATTGAAAATCATTTCCTCCTGTATCACAGCCCTGGAGCACTGGGCAGGAAGAAGAGAGAGAAGAAATATCGGGTAAAGAGATTTGGAAGAGGGAAGTGGAGACAGTGTACCACCATGGCCCTTGTCTTGCCAAACGGATAGAGAGCAGAACAATCTATAACCTTGAAATATCTGGATATTTGCTAGGTGTGAACCCTGTGTAGAAATAAGGTGCTTTAGGGTCCCTGAAACCAGCCAATGTCTAAATATAATAAACTGCAAAGCAGCTCTCTGTAAGTTAGCATATGGTTTTCACAACTACCAGGTCTGCACCTCATCTAGGATCTGCAGCAGGTTGGGCTCTTGATGTTATAGCAAAAACCCAAATGTTTTTGCAAACCCAAAAGTTGCTTCTTAAACTCGTGCCATTGCATTGAATGCTATGTAATAAATAGACAAAGACAAAGCTCCTGTCTACATCTCAGGGATTTATTTTCCTGGAAAGTATCATTCTTCATCATTTCAGATACATGGAAAAGAGCTTGTAAAGACTTTTCTCCTAAGCAATTCCTACATTAATGAGGAAAAATCTTGACAAAATTATGAATCCAGTCTCTCTTGCAAAGGATAAAGAAGAGTTATTTGTCAGTTGCAAAGGATAAAACTATTCCCTCACCATAACTCACCATAACCTTTTTCTTAAGGACCTCATATATGCAATGAATCACAAAGCTGGTGCTCTCGGTGCCCTGTCTGAATTCCCTTCCCCACACTGCGGAGGTCCCTGAGTACTTGCCTTTTCATAAATATAACCTGAAAAAAATATTATTGTCAGATCTTCCTCCTGCAGCTCAGAGGGGAATGGCACATTAAGCCCGTCATAGGTTAGCTGTTAGAGCTTCCACTCTACCAGCTGGAAACATTTCAGTCACTGTTTGAACTCAGTTTAAGCTTGGAACAAGAAAAAAACTGCAAAAGGTGTTGTGTCTCTATGGCATTGGGAAACCATCATCAACAAG
The DNA here is from genome assembly GCA_013399195.1 of Dicrurus megarhynchus. NCBI lineage: Eukaryota > Metazoa > Chordata > Aves > Passeriformes > Dicruridae > Dicrurus > Dicrurus megarhynchus. The sequence continues at coordinate 45,225 of VXAD01002539.1, read as the reverse complement.
TCCAGATGGATATAAGAATACTTCATCAGTTCTTTCCCAAATATTGCTGAGTTAGTAAAAAAACCCTCAATTTATATGGAATAAGCTACTTAAAAACATACCATCAACATAGTTCTTAGATATTAATAAATTTAAATAGCTTTCCCCAGACCAGACTTCCATTCACATGGAAAACTATTGCATCCAGGGATTTGTCTTGCCTTGTGAATAGATGATCCTCTTCGCAAACAAAGCTGGCTGTGTAGTTTCTTTCATTTTTCTGTGTCTGTTTTGTTCATACTAGTTTGTAATGGTGTAGCTTTAATAAAGGGAAAGCATTGTGAGAAAAATGTGTTTCTTCTTTCAAGTATTTTTATTATTAGCTATTCTGTGACCTAAAAAATGCTCACAACCACACTTTTGAAAGGATTAGGTATTACAATAACCACTTCAATAAAAAATCGCTTTAAAAAATACCCCAGTACTGCTATTTCAATAAATGACAGATGCTGCCCTTTGCACCTTGCTAAACACAAGCGTATTTGAAAATCTGATTTGTTCTTTCTTAATGCCTTAAAATCCATCGGCTGTAGTTCAGTACCCACTACCCACTGTCAGCCGTGCCCTCTAAGCCATGCTGTCTTCAGCTTCTCTCTCTTAGGCTGAGGTACCTGTTATCTAGGCTGATACCTTTGCCTTGGGCAAGGCCCTTGCTGGAAATGGCAGTGCAACTGACTGAAGCTCAACTGTGCCACTGAGAGAGGGTTTGTAGCTTTTCTTGGTAGCCCAAGACCACTGTGGTGAGCAGCCTGCAAGGCCACCAGCTCTCACCCATGAACATTGCTTCCTAAGGAACCGCACTGGGAAATGCCAATCAATAGGAACACAAACCACAGTAAGGAGGAAGCACAAGGAAGGTTTAGCGCCCTCCTTAGCATAAACCTGCATTTCCAGGGACCTGGATTCTTCCTTATAGAGGTCACACCTTTTCAACATATGGCTGTTAATACCCACCACATCTTCACTTGCATCTCATCTGCTCCAGTCATATTTTCCAGCATCTTGCCCACAGGCTGATGGTCTTTGATCAAAGCCAGCCGTTAGAAATTATTATGCAAATTCACTCATCAATGAATGCGCATTGAATGACACTGAAAATTACACCAACCATGGCAGCCAAAACACCTTTAAGCCTAGCTAATCATGTGCACCCCCCGCCCCCCTTCACATTTCTCAAGGGAATTCACCCATTTTGAGTTGAAACGGGACAAGAAGTTGGCAGCGGGCTTAAAAGGGGAGGTTACAAATTGCATCAGTCCCCGGAAGCACTGAACTGAAATGCCCATGTTCTAGTGATGCCATGACGATTTTTTGCCTTTTCTTTTAAACCCCTCTTTTTGCCTTTTTGCAGCTTCTGTATTCCTTAGTGCTTTTTACCTACATTCTTGGACTTGCTTGTTAAGCTGGGAGACTAAACATTTTAGAGGTTTCGTAGTTAGGGATCAACATGCCCCAGACCCCAAGGTCCGCTCCAGAACACATTTTGTAAACTAAGATAGAACCATCCAGGGGAAGGTTCCTTGGGGAGGGGGGCTCATGTTAGCCGCTCATTGGGGAATTTATGATAGATATGCTAACTAGTAAAACCTATGTTATACCAGATCTTTGTGGGGGGGAGAGAGACAGAGAAGAGGTTTTTGCAGTGTACACTGAGGTGCATTCGACCTGGATGTGGTGCACCTAAGGATCCTTAAAATAAATACCAAGGTAAAATCCCTTTTTCCCTTCTAACCGTGTTTGACTCTTGATTTTAAGACCAGGAAAAGGCATCACTAGGCTCTCGGTGCCTCCCACTTGGAGCCAGGAAACTGATTACAATTACCAAGAAGATGCATTTACTTCTTTTTGAACTGCAAAGGTCTTGCTCAAGTTACCTCATCCCTCTGTAAGACCAATTTAAGGAGCTTATTACAGCACAAGGGTTTTGCTGCTCAGATTTATTGGACATGCAAGAGCAGACAGGCGGACTCGAGATAGGAAATAGCATGCATCACCCACTCTCGAGTTTCCTCTCTACAGCTCCACTAAGTGCGGTTTTTGGCATGCACTTTGGAAAAAAATATTTTCCAATAATAGTCTGGACTAGTGGATTAGACCAGTACACTGCCTTCCAAGAGCGGTGAGATCCAAAACATGTTTAATTTAGTCTCAATAGGACTCTGATGAGCTACAGGACTTCCTGGATATTTGTATATGTATGTCATATTATAGAGACAGGTACAGACATATGGTTTGCATTTTCCTTTAGCTAATTATTTTTCAGAGATTTAGCATTAGAACTGACCAGAAAAAACATCAGCAGAACCATGTTCTGTAGGGAAATACAAGTGTCTTCAAATGGAAAAAAAGTATTAAATTCATCATCAGAAAAATTTGCTTCTAAACCTTCACTCTGCTCCAGCAAAGGAGCAAACGTGCTCTGTGACCTGTGCCTGCAAAGGAAAAGTTTGCATAGCAAACACTCATGACTGGTTAAATGCTTGTGAACAGGCAGGACGCTGCAAATTATTCAAAGAATTTATTCAGCAAGCATGAATGAAGACATTGCCCAGCCCCACAATGTGATTGCAAGCCACTTGTGAGCCAAGAGAGAGGCAAAAATCCTTACTAATTATTATATCAACCCATGTATCTGGACTAAAGGAATGCCCTGAGATTTGTATGCCTGTCTCACCCTGCCTTTTTGTTAGATTAGTATTGCCATAAGATGTATTTTCCTCTTTAGAGCTTTAGCTAGGTGTCCCAGCATGCTTTTAGACTGCACAAGAAACACAGCATGAAAAAATCTGGCACCTTTCTTTGAGAGGCCATTATTGTCAGTCTTCTTTGCCATTTGAATCTGATCTGCCACTCTTGGCAAACTGAAATGTTAATATCCCTTTGATCCTCAGCTGTGCTTTTGCCAAGCTGTATAAAACAACTTAAGCTGGAAGCCCTGGTAGCAACTGTCTGTTGAATACTGGGATGTCCGCCTAAGATAGGAATAAAATCCTGCAGGTGAAGATGTTTCAGATCATCATAATTTCTAAATGGGAAAAAGACCCCAAACATAAATTTAAGCATAGTGCACCTTTGTAACTTATCTGACAAAACAGCACAGCAGTTCTTTAAACAGATGGAAAGAAAAAAATTCTTAGGATGCAACCACTGAAATAAAGCAGAAAAACTGAGAAAAGTGACAGCACGTTTTACAACCAAAAAGTAAAGTGGAACAGGTAAGTCAAGGCAGTTGTTATGACAATATGAATGTGCTTATTGGCCAGAAAAGAGTTGTCTTGAATGAGAAAGCGCCATTCCTGGGGAAAATACATAGAATGATCCTTTTAACATTTGTATACCAAAGCAAAGGATACTGACATTTTTCTTCATAATGTAGCTGGGTTTTTCTTGTAGCTGTTGTGATGATGTTGTAATATTAAGAATCATACAGATTAGAATAATTGAAAGTCTGATTGTTTATTTTTTTTTCCCTGTTCTAACCAAATTCAAATTTGTCTTTATGGAGGAAAAACTCTTAACAATGTAGCTCTACTGATGTGTTTCACATGAAAGGAAAATAAAAATATTTTCATCTCTGAAAAAGCAAGTCTGGTTCCCAGAAAGCCCATCTACAAGTCAGTTTGTATTCATAATAACAAAGAAACTATATATTACCAAGAGCATAGTATAAAAAATGTTTGTAGTCCAGTTCTGTATGGGTAGAAGTTGCCAAATCCAGGATCCCACAACTGACATTCAGAAAAATTGTCTTTAATGTACATGTACCAGTTTTAAAACTTCAACTTTTTTTAACTATCTCTTTTTTTCTGTCTCAATTGAAGTTATCTTTAAATAAAAAAGCATTATCTTTCCTTTCCTTGTTGATGGTATTGAAAACTACGTGGAGATTTGCAGCTCAGGCTAGATGGTGGATTTTAAAGCATAGGAGCTCTGTGATTCAAAGGCCAAAGTATCAAGCAAACTTAACTCTGAAGTTATTAATCTTCAGAGCAATGAAAACACACAGATCGCACCTGTTTCTCTGCTCCCAGATGAGCTTCAGACATTGGTCCTGAAGGATGAAGTCCTATTCTGCAAAACAGCAGAAGGTCTTGAAGTGTTTGGTTTATTACCTATTGTTTGGATAAACTGGGATGTATTAAAGTGTAGAAGTGGCTTAGAAGTCTGTAGAAGGTTTGCTCTTGGATCTCGTAACAGTCCCACATGTGACATCTGTACATGATCAAAAGGCATCAAGTAACTGAGAGCAAGAGAAAACTTTAGGGAATTTATTTAGATCTTTGACTAAACAGAACTTTATCAATATTGCCATTCCCTTTTTATTTGGCTCATGAAGACCTTTCTTAATAAACAACTCTGTAATGAAAAACTCATATTCCAGATCTGGCTACATGAGCAACTCTAAATGTCCTTCACATCCAGCTTGGCTCTGAATATGTAGCTAGGTTCTAAAAATGTGTTTATAAACAAATATTTTTAGATATTGCCTTAACATTTAGAACTGAAGGCTTTCTGAGCAGGAAATGCTGGGAGGTCAGTCCCTTGGCTTTCGAGATACTAATAAGGAACATACGGAAAGGATGTAAAATAATTCCTACATTGTTTGAAGCAAAAGATTAAATACTTATATGTGCCAGCATAAAAGCTATGTATGTAAGGATAAGTCTCAAATCAAGGGGTAAAGTAATAAGCGAAAAGATAGACAAACTAACAATTTGATTCAGACAAGGCTCCACAATTCTGATGCTTTTAAAAAGGTTATCCAAAATTGTCTGAACTTCCTGCTGTCTTTCTTTTCTCCTTTGCTTGTCTCTACTCATATTCAACTTTATCCATTCATTTTTAGGGGCTCAGATAACCTGCCACTGGCCAAACTTCCACAAAAAATGTAACAGGCTTCCAAATTCTAATGTCCCATGCTCCATAGTGAAGACACATAATTTAGTCATCTTATTTCATACTTAACTTTCAGGTTAAAATTTCATCAACAGATAAAGATGCCATTTTCTCTCCACTAATTCCTGCCGCACCGGTGCCGCTTCCTAACCCAAGCTTGGCGGGCGGCAATGTGATCCGATGCCCTCAGAGCTGACAGTGGGCTCTGGGGCTTTCAGTTCCTGGATCCACAGGGGCCGGATGGAAGTTCCGCAGGGAGCTGCGTGGCAAACGGCTTTTCGCAGGTTACGCCGGTAGCTGTTTCTGAGCGACGGCAGAGGCAAGAAGGAGAGAGCCCGGCTGCTTGTGGCTCTATACCTAGGCTTTATTTCTCGTCCCTCGAGGGACGGAGGAAACGCGGCATAGGCGGGAGCCAACAGAAGAGCCCCCTTGAAGGGTGGAACAAAGGTTTTTAAGGGCAGAAGAACGGGGGGAAGGAACAGTGGAGATAACCAACCAGGGAATGACAAGGGTTAACACTGACCACTCAGGGGACAGGAGAGGAGGGACAGACGTGGGACATCAAATCCAAGACGGAGCTCTTAAGATCTTTCTAGAAACTAATTGCATAGTATATGAACTTATTATAAAACATGAACCAGTGGGACCAATCCTGAACCAAGGAGGGAAGAAAGGTCTGGAAACGGGGTGGAGATGAGGTGTGAGTGGCGTCTCGTGGGCGTGGATATCAAACCTCTGCGTCTCCCTCAGGATTCTCCTCAAGGGTGGAGTCCTGGGCAGAGAAGTTCACCCACTGGGTGTCACTCACTTTAAATGCAAGGGGCTGGACCACCGCCACAAATTCCTAACATGCTTTGTGTCCTGAAATTTTAACACGATAGTATCTGTTAGTTTTTCAGGTTTTAATCTGTCCCAGAAAACTTGTCATAATTCTCAATTTATTGCTGAATTATTGCACTGCTGAATCAAGATCATGACATGAAGATTTGGGGTAAAAATGTGCAGCTTCATTTTTTTCCCTTCTCTCTGAATAGCTGTTTTTATCGTCTCTGGATAGCAGCATAGCAATCCTATGTAGTCAGGGTACAGATGACTGAGGCTTTTATCATTCCATAAGGTTTTAATTATTCTTCCACAGAATTTTGCCATTCCCCTAGGTTTCTCATGAAATTGATCATCCAATGTCAGGAATGTTGGGAGTTTTGCATCATGACTTCAAATGAAATGGAACAATCAGCTAGAGAAAATGTGCACTGGAAAAGACAGAACAGATGCATTTGAACATCTAGATTCTTCCCAACATGCCTGAACATTTCTTCTCAGCCTAAATGTGTCAATATATGTGCAGACAGCATGTAAAGGAGTGAAAAGAGGGGGAGCATGAAAGGGGTAAAGTTGGTGTGAAAATAGCAAAATTTATCTAAACAAGCCCATTTCTCTTACTTTCTCCTCAAGCTAAGCACGTTACTTCTCTTAAGAGTCCAACATAAACTGAACTAGCCTAAGGAAATATTCATTTACTGGTCAGTCCTGCAAGAACAGGAATGCCTGCCTTAGAAATCTGAGTACTCAGTGGCAGAAAGCATTCATCATCCTACAGGATCAGTGTAATGTAAATTTACCTATTTTCTACTTCTAATTAAAAAAATCAAACTAAGACAACCTTAAAATATTAATACTAGCACCTTTTAGCTCTCTGCTACTATTGCCACATTAAACACTTAAAATATAAGATGCATAGTTAAAACACTTTAGAACTACGGAAGTTTTATAAATAAACTCGTATTATTCATATAATTGGCCTTTTTTCCAGTGGTATACATTGAGATTCACCAATTGTTTATGTGTTACTGTGTTGCAGAGTCCTAGCAGTGCCTTCTAACAGCACTTACCAAATTCACTTCAAGACATTTTGCCCATGAACAAATGATGCACTCTCAGATTGTTTAACAAACAGTTAAAAGCAAAGAAAAGGAAAAAAAACAAAACTTCTTTCCATAAGCCCTTGGTAGGTGTTCATAGATTTTGCAGTTGCTGTCTGTTATTGCTGTGGAAAGAATATTTAAGCCCGTTTTTCACTTCAGCTTTCCAAAAGCAGCAATTAAGAACAGAGAAGAAAAAGAAAGAAAGAAATCAGAATTGCAGCTAAAGTTGAGAAGCAAAGGGGAGAAAAAAGAAGAGATGCATAAGGCATAAGAGGAAAAAGAAAAAATAAAAGCACAAAAATAAATGGAAAGTCTTTCAAGTTTAAGGAAGTCAAAGCCTCTGAGAGCACAAAAGAAGTTATAAAAGTCCCTAACAAGAAAACTACAAAACCCAATTCCTCCACTTCAAATATAATTATGAAAATATGCTTGTAAGTAGGTAAGGTTCATTGCATGAGGTGTCCAGCCACGGAGAAGTGTTGTCCTGTCTTTGTAAAAGCAGTTCCTTTCTGAAACTTCTTTCCTCTTCTTTGTTTCTTGCTTTTCCTTGATTATGAGCAGCAAATAAGATATGTATAATTGGGAAGTATTGCATTAAGGAAGACCTAAATCCATCCTGACAATTTCAGTCCTGAATTCTTTTCCATATTGGGCCATTCTTGAGTTTGTGCACTCCTTAGACATTCATATACAAGTGAGCAAGGGTCATCAGACCCATATAGCAAATGTCAAAATCTTCCATGCAAAAGAAATGCAAACACAGTATTCTGCTTCTGAAGGAATAGGGCTGAGGGCTAAGTACCATAATTTTATTCCAGATACTGACATTTTTCCAGGATGTCAGATGTCTCAAAGAGTCATCAATTCTGACTGGTTACTGAAGAGGCAGTTGTGAAGATATTCAAAGCCTTTCAATAGCAAGGCATTCCTTCTCTGTCATCAAGTAAGCTTTAGAAGCAATTTGGTCTAGATAGATACTTCTGTCCATTGACCTCCTGGGATAAGACAGACCCTATTTCCTCTCAGAAATATGTTTGAAATGTGAATTCCTCATTGAAGAGAAGCATATACAGACTTGTAATTGAAACAGTTCTTGAGATTCTGAAAGGCCTTTTCAGAGACTTGAAACATTGTAAAGGGAAATGCATTCTTAGTTAGGTCTATTAACAAGGCTTCCTCAAAGAAACCTGATGCAAAAATTTCCTGTGGAGAAGTCTCAGAAGAACTGCAAACAGAATAGATTATTTCTACTCCAGGCATAGGGAAAGGCCTGATCTGTAAAGCATTTCAGGTGATGAAGAAAGTCCTGATATTTGTGTGTTATTAGTTAAATTACTAATTAAACAGGTAATTTAGAATCAAACCAATGTTCCCTTGTACATTTGTCTGCTGACAATGGTCCAGTTTCAAAGAACAGTACTCCTGTGGATGCCGTATGCCTGTCAAACCTGCTTATGGAAATGTATTAACCTAGGACGAAGACAAAGTATGTGTTTTTCTGTGAGTCTATCACAGCCAGGCAAGGTTTCCTCTACATCAGTATGGTGATTCAGCCCTAGCCCAAGGAGCATGGAGCATATCAAAGGTAGAAAAGGTGGAGCCATGACACCAGGGGCAAGAAAGCCATCTCACTGTGCTGACATACCTGCTTTTCTCTGCTTGCTCATTAACAGGACACCAGTTTCACTCTGCTCCCTGATTCTGGAGCTCACTTGCTCAGAATTAATCTGCACACCTGTGTAAACTTGTGCCACTAATGGTCAGAAGTACATTTTTTTTCTGGAAGTTGAGGTATCCTGCACCATTTCACTTAGGGATACAGACAGTGGGGCACTTTGAGTCCCTACTTGTGGTTTTGCTCTTACACACTTTGCTTTTTCTCAAAACCCAACACTATTTCTTGATTTTCTGTCTGTCTTGCAGCTTTCACCCTCTCATATTGCAGCCTCAAACCCTTCCAGAGGAGAATTAGTGCAAATTCTACCTTACTGTCAAGGGACACCTAGACAGTCACAGAACAAGCCAAACTCCGGGAGAAGTGTGAAAATGAAGCTTGAAGGTGCTCTGAAATGGGAAGTGTTGAGCAGCTCATGAGCCACATGCAGGTGGTGAGAGATGTTTCTCAGCACAACATGATGTAAACATTGCCAGCCCATAAGAATTAATGCAAGGAAAACTGAAATGATAACAAAAGTCACTTTTCCTCCCTTAGTGACTTGAACACTTAGATTGTGAAGCATAATCCTTCACAAACTCTCAGACCTGCACTTCCATATGGCAGAAGTGTGCTTGTCACAGTTAGCTATTTGTCACAGACTGGGCACAGGGAAATTGGGGAAAAGCTGAAGTGCGGCATGTTATTTGAGAAGTGCCCTGCTTTCTACTTGTGTTTCGACTGAGGTTGTTTACAGAGTTCTGCTACAGTTCTGCTAAAGGAAAAACAGCTGAGTTTTCAACTTGCAATCTATATGGTCATCATTTTCTCATGCCTTTAATTAGAAAGCCTCTTGCCAGAAAATTTAAAAACTCTAAAAACTTTTCCCTGTTGCAAATGTACAATGCTTAAACCATGTACACTAATGAGGCTTGATGCCAGCACTAGCAGAGGCCCTGGTAAGCAATTAACTGTGAGAAACAGAGGAAGACCCCTTATATACATTAATTTACTCATAGTCCTGTTAAGTGCATTGACACTTTACTAAAAGCTGTGAATTGATTTCCTTGAACCATACAGTAGGCTCTGTGTCACAAATGTAAAAAAAGATATATAACACATACATTTACATGATTTCTCCAAATTGTGTTAACCCTTAGAATCCTCAGGGCAACTGGAACTGAAATTGCACATCAAGTTGAAGCCTTACCTGCTGCACTCTTTCTCACTTCAACATATTTCTGTCTCTCTTTGGAAGGTGATTTAGAAATGCAGGAATCACTCCAGGAATTTAAATTGTATATCAAAAAGCCCAATAATCCTCTTACTTCTTTAATGAAATAAAACATTTGATAGACTTGTGTAAAAGAATGTATTATATTTGAGTGCTTCCTGTAATGTCAGATAATAGTGTATGGCTGCAGTTAATTTACCAGATTTGAATTGCATAAGGCACATATGAAATGAAAACTCCTGTTGAAATCAGTGGATGTTTTATTTCAGAAAGACTTGCTGGGATTCAAAATCCCTTAAGAGTTTGAGTCCAAAGGACTTGGTTTCAAAACACTCCTTACTCTTCAGATCAAGTTCCACTTTTTCTGAGTAAGGCTGAGACAGATAGTATTCAACACACAGCATTTGTGTGCCAAAAGATAGCTAATACCATGGAGAAAATAAGTAGCTAGAGCAAAAGGAGTTACAGGCTAAGTAGAAAAAGAAATACTGATGTTCTAACAGCATGATTCTGAATAAAGTGCTCTCAGCAGAGTATTGAAACAAAAACAATGAAAGCAAAAAAACTCCAAACAAAACCAAGCTAAGAAAGTTTTGTTCTGGGGAGGGTTGTAGGTTGGTTTTTTGTTTTATTTTTATTTTTGGGTTTTTTCCCAAATGATTGACAAATATTAGACACTTTTTCATTTTTTCCTCATCCATCACTCACTATTCCTACAAACCAAACAAATTCTTTCTAATTCCCTGGTCCAGCACTTGGAACCCCAAAGCTGTGATGTTTACTAGGCACAGCTTCAGGTAGTCCTCAAATCACGGGTCTTCTTCTTTTCTACTTTTAATTTTCTCAGGGGAGACAAATGACCTTTCCAGGCTCTCAGTGACAGCATATCCCTAACCAAGCCCAGAGCAGAGAGCAGCCCTTGGATCTGCTAACCCATACATCCAAATTTGGTCTTTTTCAAGTCCACATCTACTTTGATGGCTCATTAAATAGTATATTATTGTCTGATCTTGTGGAATATCAGACATGGCAGTATTTTAAAAGTACCAAAAATGCAACAGGGACTAACTAAAATACTGAGTTCAGAATTGGATTTAGGTTTGGAAATCATCATGCACTGGTGTAAGAGCTTAGATATTGGCCAGATAAAGAGGTTATGAGGTCCTTGTCTTGCAGGAAAGGGTCATGTTTACTGGTTACCAATAATGTGTCACAGAATGACTGAAGTTGGATAGGACCTCATGAAGTCCTCTCTAGTCCAGTACACCTGCTCAAGCAGAAGTGGTTAGGGACCTGCTGTGCCAATTACACACAATTACTCACGGGTTACTCAATTACTCACAAGTCTATGGGCCCTGATGGGACCCACCCCAAAACAGTGAGGGAACTGGCAAAAGAACTTGCCAAACCACTCTCAATTACCTACCAGCAGTCCTGGTTAACTGGAGAAGTACTGGCTGATTGAAAATTAGCAAATGTAATGTCCATATACAAGAATGGTCAGAAGGATGATCCAAGGAATTACAGGCTTGTTGGCCTAACCTTGGTTCTGGGCAAGGTTATGGAAGAGATCATTGTGAGTGCCATTACACAGCACATACAGGACAACCATGGGATCAAGCCCAGCCAACATGGATTTATGAAAGGAAGGCCCTTCTTTTCCTTGCCCCTCCTGTGGCATTCTTCTCAGTGCCCAGACGAACACTTTCAGATCTGGTACAGTTTTTATACAGATTTTGAGGAAGCTGTAGTAGATCAAAAAGAGAGTGTGAAGAGAGGAAATTATTTGAGTTACCCTGAAGGGTATGATGGTAACTTCCTCTATGACCACCTGCAAATTCCTTGCACTCCAGCAACTTTTCACAGAAAGAAAAACTGAGAAAGAGCACACTCTGGATTTTGCTTGTTTTCATGAGGTAGTAACTAATTGGCTTGGAAGCTTTCTTTCCCATCTCTGCAAAATACCAAAACCAATGAAAGAAACACAGATTTTGAACTGCAACCCATGCCACACAAGTTTCTTTTAATCCTTAGAGTAACCTATATTCAACACATAACTCTGGAGAGAATTAAATCCTCATCTTGGAGTGACTTTATGATGTGTATCCTTATCGCCACTCTATGCCCAGACGTGATTCCTGTGCCTTTCTGTGTCTTTAAAACTGGGTGCGAGAGAAAGAAAAAAAAAGCCAAACTTTTCAAAGCAGTTTGTGCTCCAAGGTCACACCAATCCTCTGTGTGCTTCTGCGGTGGCAAGAGTGGAGGAAGCATCCTTTGCTGCTTTTCAGCCAGCTTTCAGCTCTGTTTTCTCCAGAGAGAGATGGAGAGTTAATTTTTTTTTCCCCCTGGGACTTTGGCTTCTTCTTCTCTTCTGGAACTGTTCAGAACACCAGAACTCACTGGGAGAGCTTTCTACCGAGGCCTGGAGGGGGCCCACGTCGACTCAGCTCAGAAGAGGAGAGAGAGAGAGACCATACCCACAGAAAGGACTCTGAAAATTTACCAGGTTCTCTCCACAGTGAGAGGTTTTATTATTTATCATTATTCTTTTCATCGTGCACTGTGTCTGTTAAATAAATAGGTTTTTTCCTTTCATTTTCCTCCGAGGGAAATTTTTTTTTCCCGAACCTGGTGGGGGAGGGGTGGCTGTAACCTGCCTTCTATCAGAGGACATTCAAATTCGAACATTCTTCCGAATTTGTCTCAAACCGGGACAATCCTCCAGCAGAGTTTTCAGGAATCGTTGTTCTAGTGTTCTGGCCAGAAGACGTTCAATTGACTCATCTTCATGGATTCATCCCAATATGATTTTACTATGCAACTACAAAAACATGCAGATGTTCTGACAATGAACAAATGTGGGTGTAGAATAAAACATCTGGCCAGGCTAAGTTTTTGTAAAACCTATTCTCTAGAAAAAGGGAACAGATTTGGGGAAAAAAGGGGCAAAATTTGATCTCCATGCAGAATTAAGCACTATGGCACATAGGGAAAACATTAATTTAGGAAACATAGGGAATATGCAGAACAGGTAGAAGAATTGTAAGATGGGTAAGGATCTGGGTGAAGTGGTGTCACGATCCGCTAACACAAGCGGGAGTCGTGATGGTTTGTTTACTGATCTCAGAGTGCAAGAGACACAAAGGGGATTTCAGTTTAATCAAACAGTGCACTTTTATTGAGTGGNGGGAATAGCTACCAACAGATGAGACGAAGCCCTCGTGGTCCTCTGCCAATAGACTCGCCGGCGTCCATGGGGTCAGGGTTAATTCAGAAAGTCCCTTTATAGTCTTTTTGAAAGTGGGGGGCAACTGGCCAGGAGGTGAGGAAATCTACAACTGTTGTTGTGAGGCCCATTGCTCTGGGATACAGGAGCGGGTTTACAGGACAGGTGTACAGGACAGGTCATTCCTCCTCGCTTCAGCGCACTCCTTCCCGCCTGGGCAGCAAGAACGGCGCCACCGCGACCTGTTCCTCAGGAATGCAGACCCGTCCTCAGCGGGCGTACCTGCAGGCAACTCTTGGCAAACATCCCACCTCAGCCAGGCCAGGACTCCCGTGCTAAAGTCCTCTTTTCCTTTTGGGGATTTTAGGGTTTTCAGTCTCTGTCCTAGTCGATGATCGTGAGGCAGATGAAGGATTTTTGGACTGTCTCTTACAAGTGGAGGTAAAGGTTGTGTTGAAAACTGGGGCTAGGGGGCATTTCTGATATGGTTCATCAAGGATCATTCTTGTGAACAATCATTAAGCATCTTGACAGAAAAAGTAAAGTATCTTGATAGATTTCCTGCTGATGCAAATAGAAAATGCATTGTAAATTCAAGAAGGAGCATTATACAAGACAAAAGGATCATTTTGAGATGTGAAGTTATTAAAAAAATGGATAAAATGCTGTAGAAAAAAACATAAGGTCATGTAGTTAGGGACTAGTAATAGTTCCTCATTTATACTGTGAATTTTTCAGTGAGAATTAACAGAAATACACAGATGTCTACTAACAAGCCATCAGTCCAGGGAATCTATAGCGCTAAGTGTAGTTCACTGACTCAAGAAAGATATTTTAACAAAAATTGAGAATGTCTATGTCATGTAAGAAATACTGCTGTTCCCCTGACTGCAGAGCTTTATGTTTCTTGTAACAAATAATGGAATCGCAGAATGGTTTGGGTTGGAAGGGACCTCAACGACCATCTAATTCCAACCCCCATGCAGGAACACTTTCAGTAGAGCAGGTTGCTCAAAGCACTTTCCAGCCTGCCCTTGAACACTTCCAGGGATAGGGCATGTTGAAGTCATTGAAACAAGAGATTTTTTCAATAAGGTGTCTTACCATCATCTAACAAAGATCATAGATTTAGGATAGTTTAGGCGGTGAATCTACTAATGAATGCTAAATAAAAGATCTTATCTTTCTTATTCATGGGTACTACGCCCAGCAATAACTATTTGTCCTCAGGAAATTCCCTGTGCAGGTAACATCATAGAGAGATACTTATTATATGGCATTCAGTTAGTACAAGAGCAAAATTGCTATTTACTGGCCACTAATGCAAGTAACATTAGGAAGAAAAAATATCTCAGAGCAGAACAGTGTGATACTCTGTTCTGATAGCATCATCCCTCTATTAGCATGGAAGACAGTTCTTAGGACAAATTAGCTTGCAATTACAGAAACATGGAATTACTTCTCCAAATTAATTTCTAATTAAATTTTATAGTCCATTCTGCTACACTAGACAAATACAGAGTTTTTACTCACTAACACCTACTACTGCCTATTTTTCCCTCCGATTTAGTATTTATTAATTCTAACTTAAGGCTATAAAAGGAAATAAAACATTTGTATTTCCACCTTTTATTAGGAGAATCATCCAAATAAATCACAAGGCAATGTTTATCAAGCAATTTTGATTCTGGAGAGCAATGTTTTGACACCCTTGAATGCAATTACTTCTAAGCTGTAAAGCAACAACTGGATAGTACTAGACACACAGTGAAAAAAAAAAAGAAGGAGGTCTTAGTTTATTGGAGTACCTAAGAAAAATAATATTTATGAAGCTTATATCTCCACAGAGTGATAAGAGTCCCGGTTTTTAAGAAACCAAACACAATTTTCTGCATTGCCTGTAATCTTAAGAGACATATTTTCACATACACCTGTAGCTCAGAAAAATTAATTAGTTGAACTGACACTTCTAGGATACAGTTTTGTGGTTCTTGGCATTCTAGATAATTTAAAACTGATGCAAACACATTAAATCTGAGTTACCTATTGCCTTGAATTTTTAATTACTTTCTTGAACAGATTAAAATTCATGGCACTTCAGGGACTATTTAAAATGGGACGGTCTGTTTGAAATGTACAGCAGAATAATACATTTTTAAAGCCCATTAGTATCCCCAAGTCTAGTCATAAATGGACCATACATTTAAATAACAGGTACATTTTTATAAAAATCAATGTCTGTCCCACAGCCCAATATTAAAAGTGGACCTTTAATAGTGATTTTTTTTAATGTCAGATTATTTTTAGTACATTTTTCCAGCTCAGATACTGTCTAAAAACACCAACTGCTGTGCCTAATACCAACAGCAGATAACACATTCAGGAACAGGCATTTGATTAGTCATTAATGAGAACCAGCTCATAACAGTCTTAATCTTTGAAGTCTAAAGATTCTGTGAAGATTAAAAAAAGGAGAGAGACTTCCCAAAATCATTAAACGTGAATGAATGTTTTTACCTTGCAATAGCCAAGCACTTGAGGCTGTGTTAGGTGTTACTACATGAGTAACATTAACAAGTCTAGAAGAAGCTATTGATTTGTAATTAATGCTTAAAAACACTGAATCTGAGCCCAGATGTAGAGTCCACCTGTCTGCTGCTCTCTTGACAAATTATATTTGTTAACATTTCAGGAAGACTTTTTTAAATGGTTTTCAATAGGAAAAAAAAAAAGAAAAACAACACTATTTTTGGTGAAGTCTTAATTTCTTTATCTACCATATTCCCCTGGGTTACATACATGGGTGAAAGTTTTCTACACATCATAGAACAGTAAAAATCTAATATGATCTATACTTTCACCAATCTTTTTTGCTGTAAATTAGCACTATTCCCTATATATTAAACTGCATCTAAAAAATAATTTTTCTTCTTTTTTAAATGCTATTACAGATGTAGGTATTTTAGCAACAGGAGTTGTTTTAAATTACAAAATCTGACAATTTAACCTTCTTGATCAATACTCCTTTCTAAATATATTTTAATAGATGAAGAGTAATAAATTAAATCACATTGAGATAAATGACCTTTAATACAGAAATCATATCAGGCATCCTTTAGAACAGGATCACATATTATCTGAAGATACTTTTCCCTGTTATTGACACTGCTATTTACTTTCTTCCTCCATCCTATTTAATTGTCTCAGAGTTTATGTGTCTGAAGAAAAATGAAGGACCTAAATCCTGTCTGGGGCAGCTCATTCTTTCAAAACTTTTTTTAGATGTGACACTTTAAGAAAATTTGCGGGAGCCAAGAACTTACCGACCTCTGCCAAAATGAGTACTATGAAAAAGGAAAAAAAGGGGAGGTCACTGAGACTCAGCCAAAAGTAATATTATTAAAGGATTCTTTATAGACCTGACTGCCAATTCATACTGTTCTGGTGACTACAGCCTTGTTCCACTCTGGCAGAGTGTCCTACCTAACCGCACATTGTTCTTTGGTCATTATCCAAACCCTGCTGATGGATTTGGGAGCCCCTCTGGGGAGCTGAGTGCACTTTGGATCGCAGCATAAAAACACCAGTCAGACAATGTTAAAGTCTTGCTGAATAAGGCATTACCTTCAGAAATTAATTTTGAAGTTTCAGATGCTAATGAACCATTCTGTTATACTTCAAGACAGTAAGAATATGGCTTTTCCTGTCATGTGTTTAACATTTGAAGTTTTTCATCATTTAATTTTATTTATGTGAAGAAGTGAGGTTCAAAATAAAACCATTTCTGAAAAATGGGTATAGTTAGATCCAAAATGGATTCAGCAAACAGATTTTATTCTCTAAATAGGGAGAAGTGAGGGGAGGAAAATGCTGATTCATTAAATACCCAAGTGATTTAGGAGAAAAGGTCTTATTTTTTGAATGGGACAAAGACAGTAGGAGACGGTTTTAAAGCTATTGCTGATACTTACGGAAATAAAAACACTCAAACTTGCATAGGTGTGAAAAAACAGTCACTAAATTAGCTCATGGTGAAAGTAGGACACAAGAAATGAATATATAATTTTTAGTCACACTAGACTATACTGGAGGAGAGGTGGAATTTCCAGAACCATTTAGTACTACTTGATTATGCTCACTTATCAATAACAAAAATTTACTGTCCTTGGTGAAAATAAAGTTGTTCATCATTTAGGTCTTCCAAAGAACTCATCCTTAGATGTCAGAAATGCAACTAATTTTGCCCCTTTGCCTTAAAATGCAGACCACACACCTGGAAAAAATTATCTTTCTTATTGTTATTTAATATAATTTTTCTGTGAATATGCTTCTTGATGACAGTGAAGAGCTATCTTTGATATCATATCTGCAAGCAGTAAACTGAAAATATATTCTCTACATTAGTGATCTCTTGCCAAAGTAGGAAGGATAGAGTGAAATCTGATTGTGTTATTTGCAATCCTGAAATTGTTGCTTTAGTATTGAAACATGGAACAGACTACCCAGGAGATTATTAAACATTTGGATTTGAGACATTCCTGTGAAGTTTAAAGCAACCAGCCAGAACTAGTGCAAGCAAATGGTAAAATCTTAGGCATTTTTAAATTACCTTAAAATCATTTGCAACCGCATAGTTAAAGGAGAATCAATGTTTTTTCTCTTGTGTTATTACAGAAGAACTTTCACTCATAGAAGCATTAACCTTTTCTCTTTTTTTGAGCAAGTAAGTTTTTTGAGCAAGTTACTTGTCATATAGTAACTTCCTTTGATATCATGCACAACACTGCCCTGGACCTATTTTATTTAACAAAAATCCCCTTTTACATTCACCAAGCCCAACACGTGTTTTCACAGTGGTTCGGCTAGCCCATGCCTGAGGGTTAGACAATTTCACCAATGCCCAAACAAGACTCCTACCCCAGAGAGTGAGAAGTTTCCAGGCTCACTGCTTTCCTCAGACAGGCTGTCTTTATTGGAGAGTGAAAGGAGGAGGTCACATCCTGTTCCAAGAGCTCATACAGTTATTTTTTATAGCAAAAAAGCCTCCCATCATCTAGCTTGTGCAATCTGCTTGGATAGTACAAATGAGTCCAGACCTCTTATATTAGCTGATATAGCCAAAATAGATGTAGACAGGTCAGTAGTTCCTCCAAAAGAAACAGCAAAATATTCTGAAAGCATAAATATTATTTAAATAGCACTCCATTTACTTGTCTTTATATTTGTCTTGTCTCAACATACTAGACGATGCTATTACAGGTTCTTGTAAACTTTATTTCTTCCACTTTATTGTACAGTCATGAGATTTAGCAGATATGTGACTTTAAACAATTCTATATGCCATTATTTCAAAGGTAGGTGAATGCAAACTAAATCTAAAATCGTGAGTGTACTATTAGCTATACTTGTCTTATTTAGCAGCAGAAGGGATGGACTTGAGTGACTTGCACCTTGCACTGCAATCCTACCTTTTTTTTTTTTAAAAGCAAGAATTCTATTTATTCTCTAAAATAAATCTATATATTGTTATTTTAGGACAGTATATTTAAATGCAGCTTGCACTAGTCCATTCTGATTAGAGCTAAAACCAGCCAGTAGCATTGATTAAATCAGAACTGAATTAGACTAGTGACGACTAACTTTGATAACTCTGGCTTCAGCATTAAGTATAACTGAATTGTCATGTAGGTACTAATTTTAATTTTTGAGTTCAGCAGAATCAAGAACCATAGTAAGAGACAGACTGAAAATAAAATGGAAAACTATGTGAATTATGATTAAGAAAATAAGTGATTTCTCAAAGCAAGTTCCTAAAATCATTGCAAATTCATTCTGATATTCCTGGAATACCTTGCTGTGTTCCTTTCAGGAACAGTTTACCCCCACCCAGCTAGAGATTTTATTCATGGATATTCCACAATTATGTTACATATTTTAACTGAGGACTGACTTCACATACCAGAAAAAGGGAACTGCCAAGTACATTCCTAAAGTCAAGTAGCAAATGAGCATAAATTCAGGCTTGGACAAAATGAAGTGCATATGACAGACACCCTGAAATCTTGCAAATCCAGATTAAGTATGCTAATTTGATCAAAATAATTACCACATTAAACTTATATCCCCAATCAAGCCTAAACAGAATCTCTGTTGAGGACAAAGTTAGACAGGTAATCAGTGGGAAAATAGGAAAAGGGAGGAAAGGATGGCTGACTGGAAAGGCCATAAGGAAAAACTAATCTTCCTTTGGCATAAATACAACTGTTACCAGGAACTGGTTGCCTGACAGAGCAAAGCCAAGCTTTTTTCCCTGCACTGACTGCAAAATGCTGCAGGAAGTTTACAAGGAAGAACTAGGCAAGAACTTAACCCTTCCTGCTCTTTCTGCAGTTGCAGTTTTCCTGCCCTATCTGAAGTTGAGTATTTTACCTGGTGCAGGAAACCATGGCCTCAGGTTTTTCCCCAGGTGCTTCTCAGGGTCCTGTTGTGGTCCAAGGACCCATTCATCAGAGAGGTACCCCAAAATGCTTTTCTGAGCTTTTCATAATTATTAAACTGAAAGTCTTCAACTGCTACAATACTCATGCTAACAAGGTTCAATCTCCACTGTTCACCCCAGGAAACACCCAGATCTTGACAGTTTCTGAGGTTATGACCCTTTCGTCTTTATTATAGAATCATGGAACTGTTTGGGTTCCAAGGCCCTTCCAGGAGCAGGGGCACCTTCCACTAGACCAGATTGCTCAAAGCCCCATCCAACCTGGCCTTGAACACGTCCAGGGGTGGGACAACCACAATTTCTGTGGACAAGCTGTTTCAATACCTCACAACCCTCACAGAGAAGAATTTCTTCCTAATATCTAATCTAAACATGCCTTCTTTCAGCTTAAATAATGTGGTGCTTTGGGGTTTAAGCCAATGGTCAAGCACTATGGACCGTGCTGTACACATCACTGTTGGCCTGAGGTGAGGGAGTGTGTCCAGAAAGGGCAGTGGAGCTGGAGAAGGAGTGAAGCTGGAGCACAAGTCTGATGATGAGCGGCTGAGGGACCTGGAAGTGTTTAGCCTGGAGGAAATGAGACACAGGGGGCCCTCATCGCTCTCTACAACTACCCAAAAGGTGAGGGTCAGCCCCTTCTCGCAGGTAACAAGTGACAGTCCAAGGAAATAAATGGTTAGAGTCAAATGGTACCAGTCATGACCTGTTACAGCCTAGCTTGCCAGCTATTAAGGGTATCATCTTTTCTGTGATCCTTCTGGGTCCCTTCTAACTCAGAATATTCTGTGATTCTGTGACTACCTGCCCTTGTGAAAAGTGTGTCCCCAGCTCCCTTGTAGTCCTCCCTCAGGTACTGAGCTACCCTGTTCAGAGCCACTGAAAATACTAAATAATGTGCATTACTTGTACTTAAACAACCAGAAATTCTTTAGAAAAATATTATCTCAAAGAAGAAGCAACAAACGTGTTCACTGACCCCTGACATCTCCAACCCAGCTACTGATAAACAGTGGCTGGGAAACTGAGCAGTCTTTTCCAGCTTCAGGTGCAAAGAAGCCTGTAGTTAAGTTCATGAGAAACCAGTGAGGGCAACTGATAGAGGAGGCCACACCTGGCAAGAGGAATTGTACCTGCACAGGAGGAGAACCACACATGAGAGAAAAGTGGCCTCTGGTGAAAACTATTTATAGACAACAGCCCAAAAGAAAAGACTGGCTCTGTATTAATGCCGTGCTACTCCCTGTAGTTCATGAGTGCCTGACTTTCTCCTGAAGCTTTCTTCTTTGTTCTCACCTGACTTCTAAAAGGGCAACGTGAGTCGTGAACAGAGGCAGACAACCAGCCCAACTTTCATCTTCAATGCATGAAGCAGGTGCTCCAGGGTGCTGCCTGTTCCAAACTCAGCATCTCATTTGTTACAAACTAACAAAAAACTCCCCTGGGCATGCTGGACGCAAATAATTCCTTAAAACACTAAATTAATAGAGACAGCTTAGTAGATAAAAGAGTGTCTTTACTTAAGGTAAAGAGATGAAAAAGGTCTGACATTTAGTCTCACGTGACCTTTATCAAGGACAGTACAGAGCACACAGGTTTTGCCTTGATAACCCACTGTAGCCGGAAGTCTTTGACTTTGATAAGGGTCACTCAGGTCCAAAATGTTGGATCATTTTCTGTTACCCTGATCTGAAAGAAAAAAGGCATTCTTCTTAGTACAGCAGCCCTCATTTTTAGTATTATTAAAAAAAAAAAAAAATGAAAGAACTTTTTTTAAAGTAATTTAGTTCCAGGAGAAATATTTTATGTTATTCTGTATCCAGCACAGTCTTTTCTATTGTCCCTTTTATTTCTGCAAAACTCTCTTCTCTGATCATACATTACTGGCCTCTGATTGGGGTGGATAATGTGAACTTAGCTCCGCTGATGTGAGTAAACAGAAGCAAATGGTAAAGCGGAGTACAGACACCATGGTTATTTGTTTTTTTTTTTAATAAATCATTTATTCAGCAATGTAACTAAATGGAAATGGGGGACATTTATGTGTATAGTCACACTGTAGTTAAGATAACTGGGCCCACTCTTACACTCTTGTTACACTCTCGTTTTCTTCTGGAAGAACATAACATTGCATGAAGCTAGCATGGCAGGACAGACATAAGGAAGATGCTGAAGCATGTACTTGAAGCCTCAATAATTTTCAATGTTGCTCTTCAAAGACTTTCTCATCATTCTGCCTGTGAAAGCTGTGTTTTCAAGCTTATGTTCAGATCTGCATTTTCAACACGTAAATTACACACACTCTAACAACTATTTCTAACTGCTCCCTCTTCAGTGTTTGCGCAGACAGGCCACCTTGAATCAATTACATACATAAGGGGCAGAGAAAGAGTTTACTTTATTGTCTGCAGAAGAAAATCCTGTCTGAAAATACTTTCTTTCTAGAACTACATAGAATTGCACATTCTTCCCTTCAAAACTCTTCTCAAGAGCAACTACATAGAGTTTTGCTTACACAAGCTGCTGTGCCATAGGAGAAATATTGATTGGGAGACAGGACTGCATCTGGTGTCTGTTGTGCCTGAGGAAAGGTAAGTAAATGAATTCAGACTCCCTCTTCTATCCCAGTCCTGTCCTTAGAACAAACTGTGGCAAAAAGGAGATCTAACAATGTAAAGGGGTTAGTTTTCCCTTGTAATAGTGGCTAAAGGAAGAAGGAAGAGAGGCAGGTGAGCTGTGACTATACACGGGATGAAATGGATGGGACAGCGCAGCCATCTTAGAGCAAAATCCTGCCATTGGTAGAGGATAAAGAAGGTAGGAAACAGGATACAGCCTGTGTCTCTACTATTCCTAACTTCTTGGGTCATTTGTAGTGTCCACAGATCAGTTCTTGATGTAGCCCACAATGACTTATTTTAGAAGCTCTGCATAAGTTTTGTATATGGTATTAAAGGATCCTTCCACCTATTAAACAATATACATACAAAACCAAACTTTTATTGATGCCTACTTTTAGAGATGTTTTCTTCACTGACCTTCTTCAATGCCATCCTCTCAAATAAAAATATTCCAACTACTACTGTGATCTGTATTCGGCTGTGGTGGGTTCAAAGAGCCACTACAGGAGACAGAGAACCAGTCTGAAGGTAGCTGCACAGGTGTACCAGCACTAACAAAAGTAAGTAATTAGGCCTTCAAATTTTTTAGGCTGAAGCACATCCTTAGACAAAAATCAGAAAAATCTGCAGGAAACTTACTACCAAAGGCATCTGGATATAAGTTCAAATTACTTCATGAGACGCCGAGCCTAGGGATAGCTCGGAGGGCCATACAGCATCTGCTGTTGACAACCCTTGGCACGCGAGTCACAGCACTAAGGGCGACCCCCTCACTCTGAGGAGCAGGCGCTAGACTTAGGTGGCAGAGGGTCAGCAGAGGCGAAGAAGCAGGAGGGACTCTCCGTATGGGTTCCACAAGCAGAGAATATTAAAAGTGAGGGCCCCAGGGATGAAAAGCCAGTCTCACAAGAGGGTCCAGGAATTTTTTAGTCAGGGAAAGGAAGGCGGGGATAAGGATACCAGCCAATCAGATAAGGCAATAGGGGAGGGGTTAACAAGGAAGTAACCAATGAGGCCAACTTATAGGAGGGATCACAGGGAACATCCAATGGGGCATCGAGTAACATACAACTTTCCAGAACTAATACATAGTCAACTAAGGGGATAAATATTTATAGTCTTATGCATAAAAGTAGGAGGGGAGAACAGTAACCAATCAACTTGTAACAAACAAATTAAGGAAACCAAGGATTATGGGGACTCGCCATCACCACGGCGGTTGTGTTAGATGTCAGTGCCTGACCAGGATTCCTATGCTGTTGTTCTTTCTGGGGTTATTGTGGCTACAACCACTCGCACGGCAACAACTTCAAAATCACAGATCTCTTTTTCTCAAGAGATTCTGGGTCAGACCCACCCCGCCCCACCCCACCCCTCATCCCACACCTCCACTCCCCCAGTTATAATGAAAGGGTAATCTGCTACATCCTCATTGTTAGGAATCTCATATCCATGAAATGGTTACTTTAAAAAACTTTCGATAAAATAGCTTTGAGACTAATTTGTTAGGAGTTGCTTGGAAGCTAGTTTCAACCTTACTAACATAATTGCTGTAATTTCCAGGAGAAAAACATGATCTTTGTAAAGAGAAGAATCTAATATAGGCATTTTTGTTTGTGGACAAGGTTCAGTTAAATCTGAAGTTAAGATGCCTTCAGCCATCTTGTATCCTACTCACGGGAGCTCACTCTGTGTTTCTATGAAGTGTAAACTTCCAAACCTCCACATATAAAACTGTGGTCAGCTCCAGAAATAGCATGTTTAAGAAGAATGCTTTTAACTCAGGCTTCACAGAAAGAGCCTCATATGACTGTACTTACACTAATTATAGGAAGCTTGTATTTTTGATCAGAAAAATGTGTATTGCATTACATATGCTTAGAAGAAATATGTGAAATTGAATTAGTAATAGTAGTAGTAGTAGTGATACCATAGGGTTAAAATGTTTCTAAATTGTAGTAGCTAAGGTAGGCCGTGAGAGCAAGGTGGACATTCTGTTCAGGCAAGCCTGAACCTGTGTATCTGCCTGAAATGGTAAAGGGCAAATCCAAACTTGTGTAGAAGATTAGGATAGATGAGTTAATTGTGTAGCTGCACCTGGAAAAGGGGGCTGAAACTTATGCTTGAGTGGAAACAATAATGAATAAGATGATTATTCAGGAGGTCTTGAGAATCATGCTTGGGTAAATGATTAATATACACTGATGTAATGGGGAGGGTATATAATGTGGGCATTGGAAATCGATGAGCGGGGATTGATTTGGGTTTGTACCCCTCTCTCCCGGCGCCTCAAATAAAAAGAGCACCTGGCATATAACCTGTCCGTGGTTATGTGCTTCTATGCTAATAGTAGTAGTAGTAGTAGTAGTAGTAGTAGTAGTAGTAGTAGTAGTATACCAGGAAGATTTGGACTAATTCACCTCTGCAGGCACTTCTCTCTACATCTTCCAATGAGACTTTTGACATTCTGGTCTTTTATATCTAGAGTTAAACTTGAGCTCTACATAGTCTTGTCATTCCTGACCCTACTGACTCTTACCCCCATCACATGGCTTCATTTTGCTTCTCTGGGATTGATCAGGGAAAGAGAGATTCACTTCAGAAAATTTCTTAGAAGATTTTAACAGAACTATATGTTTTGTAAAATCCTACCAGTAGCTGGCATGGCATTAGAGGGGAAACAAAAGTCCTCAGAAGCTGAGAAAGGAACAGAAGATCCTACACACATGCTCACAATGGAACACAGCTCATTCCTACTCCCACAACAGCAAGCGCAAAAGTCCTTGCCATTTACTCTAAAAAACTGTTACTACTATTACTATTATTACTATCCCAGGGGAGCAGCAAAAATAGCATCCCATTTTGCATCTGGCTTCCAGCTTTATATTAGCAGAAATGTAGGATACATGGGAAGCAAAACAGGCCACACAAAAGGCAAGCCAGTCAATCTGATTTTATGGCTTTGATTCACTCATTCTCAGTTTTCCTCAGCCTCGAGGAATGGTAGCCCTCAGAAAAAAAAGGTGCAGCTAAGTAAGCCCATGTTACCCAGCTTGAGTGGTTAACAGAGTAGTTATGGGGCTACTGGGCACCTCATCACTGACTTACCAGTTAGGGCATCAAATGCATGACATGTGGCTGGTTGGTGACTGCCCCTTTAGCAGTATCTATCAAATGGTCTCTCAACCTTCCTCAGAGCAAAAACTATATTTAAATGACCCTTCACCAGTACAAGCCCAACATATGATAATAAGCTTCAAGTCACTGACATGCTAAGAAAGTGAGCAGAGCAAATCCAGCACACACATAAGCATGCATCAAGTTGAAGTACACATTCTGATTTTTTTCCAGTAAAAAACACCCAGCTCCATGCCCAGCTCTTTCCACAGATGGTATCCAGAATTCAGAAGAGTCCCTGAGCTGGCACAGACTAATTAAGAAGAAAGGGAAAGATTATATTTATATGTAAACAATACTCTAAGAAAGAAACACTATCAGTAATGTAGTGGTAAAATACTTGAAAGGAAATGGATGTTTGATGAAATTAGTTTTCCAAAGTCTTTCTTCAGATAAGGGAATAATACTTTTAAATTGCTATTCATGCTGACCACTGCCACTCGTTAACATTTTGCCCTGGGGAAAAAACACAACTTAGCAGTACAAGGGCTCTATAATAAGCATCTTTATCTCCTTGGGATTCTTGTTATTTTTTTCCTCAGTACTGTAAATCACATACCACTTGGGTTGACTCACACAGACCCCAGGAGGCGGACACAGAAAAGAGGGCTGTTTTCTCATGAGAAGTTCAACATGGTGAAATTCCTCTTCCATTTCAGCAGCTCCAAAGCCGATTTGCACCCAGCTTGACCTGGCAGATGTAACTCTTCTTTTCTCACTCCTAATTTGTCTGCAGTTGGGTTAGGTTCATAGCTGTTTGGAGTGCCCCAATAGCTTTCCTGGTCAGAGCTGTAAAAAAAGTCTGAGCCTACTCAAATATCAGCACAAGGGCAATATCGTAGGTGCTCCTTGGAAGCGGCAGAAAGAATGCAGCAGATGAGCTGGCAGACAGCATCTCTGTCGTAGCCCACAACCAATCACCATATGTTTGGCTACAAACAAGGTAGCAGAGAGGCCAGAACAATGCAGAGAATTCAGGTGATTTTGTTGTCTCAACAAAGACAGGGAGCTTTGAAGCTTGCAAGCATCACCTACATTCTCTGCCTTTCCTTTCCAATGCATTACTTCAGAGAACTAGCAAGAGGAACTTCCTCTTAAACACTCTTAAAGATTTGGTTTCCAAAAGGGGCTTTGTTCTAGGGTGGCTTTGGATATATTTCCACTCTGAATTTGCTTTAATACAATGGTTTTTGTTTTAATACAATGAAGGCTTTTAGCCTGCTCAGTTAAAGAAAATTTAGAGGGAAGGCACTTCCAAACTGTATGTATATCCCATGGATTTACAGCACATGTAACAAAACTACACTTCAGAGACCCTTCATTTCGGCACTGGAACAGGTTGCCGAGAGAAGCTGTGGATGTCCCATCCACAGAAGTGTTCAAGGCCAGGCTGGATGGGGCTTTGAGCAATGTGGTCTAAGTGGAAGGTGTCCCTGCCCATGGCAGGGAGTTGGAACTAGACAATCATTAAGGTCCTTTCCAATGCAAACTATTCTGTGATTCTCTGACCCTGTGATCTAGTTTAGACCCAGCAAATCTCTGCAGTTCAACAAAGTGATCAGTTTAAAAGAAAGTAGAATCAGAAAGCTCAGAAACAACTGCAAGCACCAGGTTAAAAATTTGCACTCAGACTCCACTGGTTTGAGTACTCAGCAGTGATGAGGGCACACCTCAAGTGCTGTGTCCAGTTCTGGGGGCCTCAATACCAGAATGACATTGAGGTGCTGAAGAAGGACAACAATGCTCATGAAGGGTCTGGAGGGTTAATCCTATGAGGAATGGCTGAGGAAGTTGGGGTTGTTTAGCCTGGAGAAGAGGAAGCTCAGGGGAGACCTTATTGCTCTATAGAACTCCCTGAAAGGAGTTTGTAGCCAGGTGGGGGTCGCAGGCAACGAGTGACAGGGCAAGAAGAAATGGCCTCAAGTGGTGCCAGGGAAGGTTCAGGATGGACATCAAGAGGAATTTCTTCACAGAAAGGGTGATTAAACATTGGAATGGGCTGCCCAGGGAGGTGGTGGAGTCACCATGCCTGGAGGTGTTTAAGAAAAGACTGGACATGGCACTTAGTGCCATGGTCTAGATGACATGGTGGTGTTTGGTCAAAGGTTGGAATCAATGGTCTTGGGAGTCTTTTCCAACCAATTGATCCTTTGAGTTTGTGATTCTATGTTAAGGGGGATGTCTTCACACCCCAACTTCACCCCATTTCAGGTGTTGGAGACAGTCAAGGGAGTCTCCAACAAAAAAGAAGCTTAGGCTACATAGATTTAAGGTCTTGTTAGGTTGCCAATTTTATGCCTGTACCACAAGAGCCATTCTATTATATAAACCAAAAAATAAATTGATCTGCCACCGCTACAAATTCTAGTTAAGATTTTTTTTCCTTGGTTCTACATTAGTTTGCATACCACCGCTTCTTCCACACTGGGTGGAGACAAGCCTAAATGGCCAGGAAAAAAAATCTTACATGTGCAGAGATGAACTGAGGAAGGATAAGAAAAGAGAACATCAAGTACAGGTTACAAGGTTCCACCTTCTACTGTTAAGGCAGGTGGGATTTGTAGACAACCTGAGCTTGGTCTGCCTTGGAACAACATCAGTGCCCTCAAATGAGCATGACACACTGAACACCAGTGCTCAGAGCAAGGCCAGGTCATGATCCCAGGGAGAAATGCTAACCTCAATTAGAGGCATACAAGAGATATTAATTCTAAGCCAATATTCACCCCCTGCTCTTTTTGTGAGGCTGTAGTTCCATGTACCACTGCTCCACATGGTGGCACAGGCTGCCACCACTCCAATATGCTTATAAGCAGTGCTCTCCTAAAGCACTGCTGCAGCACTGCTGGTTGCTGCAAACATGTAGGTATTTTTGTTACTAATGTGTGACCTTAGAGAATTTATTAATGAAAAACATTGCAGCTTGCAGAGGAAAACAGTTTTAGCCTGAAGCAGACTGCCACTGAGGTCGGTGAGTAAAGCAACATGAAGTTAGCTGAAGATGACCTAGAAAGGAAGAGAAAAAAACATGAGATTTGTTTCTTTATGGCTTTGTTATGGCAAACAAGAACTGTGAAAGGCTTTTTTCTATTTTTTAATGGGTGTTTTTCTTTTCAATTGCTCAAAGTAGACATCTAGGTATAAGATGGGGGTGGCCAGAATATTTTCTACATAAATATGTCCACCTAAACAGTTTTAAGCAATTTATATTTGTCTGGTAGGTATCTGGACCCCAGAGTTGACAGCTTGCTGTTTTATTTTTGTTTTGTGATGACCAAGAGTAAGTTCCAGTTCTAAAGTTGTAATAACATGCAGGCTACACAGAATTATTAAGGTCATACAAAGACACTGGTTTAGTAAATGTCATTGGCAAGAGAACACAGTCTTTTCACTAAAAAAAAAAGGGAATATGATTGTTTGAAGGGGGTTTGATAGTAAATGTAAAATATTCAACTTCGGGTTGTCTGTGTGTCTGTAATTTTGCTCTGTGCACTTTTTCTTGAACGGGGATCAGCCTTTCTGCCCAGCATCATGTTCAGTGGAGCTGAGGGATGAGACCAGGCTGTAACAACATCCTGTCCATCAGGAAGTCATTTAGGCCCCAACAGGTTGTTACCTTAAACCACTATTTATTTCTCCCTCAGTAAAAAGACAAAATTTTACAGGCTGAAAACCAGCAAGGAACAGACTTAATCACATCAAAGAATCAGAAGGGAAGTGAACAAACCTGTTTCTAGCTTGGCTTTACTACTGTCCACACATATGCCTCCAAGCAGCAAATAAACCCCAAATTAAGCTTTTGAAAACAGTACAAAAACCATAATCCCTTTTCTCTTGCTAATACTAAGGGAAAGACCAAGAGTCAAAATATTCCCAAAGTAAAAATCAAGTATTCCAGAACCATATGAATAAATAAAAGACAAAAAAAGGAAGCTGCAAAAGTAATCTTAAAAGTACGACAAAGACCTCTGACAAACAACTGCTAAAATATGGAAAAATAAATAAACCTTGAGTATGCCACATTCTGTGATCTAGAAGACTAAAATAACATTTGGAGAGCCATGAATCAATATGAAGTATTTCAAAACTGTTGGCTCTCCCCAAGACACATCCCTGAAGACATACTGTGGGAACATTCTTTGCAAAAAGTATTGTAGCTGCAATATAGTTAGTAGCTTCCCATGAACTTATAGTTCCAGGATTACTGTAAATAAAGTATGTTAAACAAATTTAAAAGAAAAAAAGTCTTTCAAGAACAAAAAGACTGTATACTGTAAGGATACTCAAAACCAGCTGTCCCTGCTTTTTTGACATTTAACAGACCAGATGTTCAAAAATGCACAGTAACTCCAACTTAGATGTACCACTGCCACTGCCAGCATCATATGCATCAATTTATGCTTAACCATGTAATTTACTGGGTTTGGAAGGGGGTAAGTACCATTTAAGAGAAATACTCCATGATCAGCAAAATGGGCTAACATAAGACGCTGTATGAGACATGAAACATATTTCTTGTTTTAGAAAGCTTCTCTCCTCCCTTTTTCTTCCAGCACACAGCTCCCATATCCCACTCTAACCCTACTTCTAAGCCTGGTTTTAGTTATTACTCTCAAATCTTCCCCACACCCACTAACCACCCATAAACAGCACCCAAATCCACTACAGTGAACGTTTGTGAGGAATTTGCCAGTGCTGAGTCTTTAAAAGCAGCCAAATGAGTAAGTCTGGAGTCAGAGGTCAGAATAAAAAAAAAAACAACTGGGTGAGTAAACTCCATTCACAAAAAAAGATTCCAAAATGATGCAGAATATGTTCTCAGTCTGGCAAGGCAAAACACATATTTCTTCTGTTCCTGTCCATCATTTCATGAGTGTGGTTACCACTTTGGTTTACACTCAGTAACACCTTGCTCCCCAGGTAGTCCTATTGAAAACTGTGAGACGCGGCAGGGAATAGCATTCTCAGTATTAACTGTGGTGGCCAGTTAGCCTGTGGCACAAGGGACAGAGAGAGCTCTTGGTAAGACAGTCTCTGGTGCCAGAGACTTACGGTCATGGTGAGGGAAACAAGCCTCTCCCAGAATGCCACGTTCTGTTATGGTAATGTAACCCAGTTCTGTGTTTGCGGTTGGATGTTGGCCCTTGCCCTTCGCCACTCCCCCAGAGCTTCCCCATTGGTCCCTATTCCTTAGTCCCACCTTTTCCCCACCCCCAGATAAAAATGAGTTCACGATTGTTCTCAGTCTTTGCGTGTGGAACCTTCAACAGTGTAGAAGCAATAAATGCTGCTGTTGGAACCCACGCAAAGAACCTTCTTGCCTCTTTGCTGCCGACTTTATACTGAAGCTAGCTGTGCATTTGTGCGTGCATGCGTGAGCCACAGAGCCGGACAGAGACAGTAATATTAACAGCAGCAGTGAGGCTGCCCCTTCATCAATCATCGATAACCTGTGCTTTTATTAAAAAGAGCTGATATCTGTGCTGACAGTTTCCAGCCCTGGCATTGCAACCCATTCAGGTTGTAAAGGGATTTAGTGCCCCAAATGCTGCAAGAGTCTTGTAACTGTCCAATTATCACTTGATGGCCACACCCCTTCATCATCCTAGGGGCCATGTCACTGGAGGTAAGATCTCTTTATGTTAATTTAGAATGTACAGCATATCTCTATGAAGCTGGATGAGTGCCCTTTTGCAGGATGTTCTGTACATTAAAGTCATGCAGCCAAGAGCCCTGAAGGTGTTGAAAGAGAAGAAAAGGCTTTTCATAAAGCTTAATCCAATTAAAGCACATGATGAAGGTTAGGATCATATGCCACATTATCCAGACACATCCTTTCATGCACCATCATCTAATTGCAAAGTCTGATTTTCTTCTAAGGGTTTTCATCTTCATCAAGAAAATGTGATGGGAAATTCAACACTTAAAATACAGGTGGCTTAGATAAGATTTCTTNATATGATGCCTTTTTTAAAATAGTGGCTTGTTTCATCAGGTAATACAAACTGGCATACATCCAAATAACATCTCCTAAGCTATTGTAAGACCTTAGTGCAGACGAGTAGAGGAAATAAAAAACAGGGTGACTGAAACACCACATACTGCAAATGAATAAAGGATTTCAGGTGGTGATTTCAGGCTGCTGGAATGGTATCAGGCTGGATTTCTCTAATAGCTTTGAGAGCACCTTCCTACCATCGTCACATTAAACGCAGTTGTCAGAGAGAGGTCTGCCATGCTTGATCAAAAAAAGAGGGAAAGGCAGATTCTCATTTCTGTACATCCCTCTTTATGCAACTTCAGCCAGGACAGGGGATACGAGAGGAGAGTTTATGCAGGCAGGTGAGCATCTCTCTGTGAAACTGCCAATTCCTTCTGAATTTTCCTGGGAGCAGCTAGAGAACACAAATCTTCCCACTTAAAAGGGCTAACACTGGAACCAGGAGCAATCTAATTACTAAAACTTGGGCAACAGGTAAATCCATTAAAGATGGATGTGATGAGAATCCTACCGGAGAAAAATTTATTGGAGAAATTCAATAACACCTTGAAAATACACCTTGATTTCATCATTATTCTGTGACACGAGTATGACAACTTTTAATCATATCAGCCCTCAAGTTGGTTACTGCTACCTCCCCACAGAAGGCTACTGGTTTCACACCTCAACTGCTAAGAGTACACCATTGCATTCCTTATCCATGTCAGTGCAAATGCCAGTTGCCCATGTCACCTGGCAACAAAGGTTGCTTGGATTAACTGTGTTCAGAAGACCTACAAGAACGCCCAAGCTGTCACCCTCAGGGAGAGTCCCACTTGCTCATACCCACTTCTCAGCCAACTACAGAAAGAAAATAGATTATTTTAAGTATCTCATTGCTGACCCTCAACCTTCAGTATTTATGTCTTCTTGAAACTACTGCTGCATGTAGACTGAGGCAGGCAACCTACATGTATTTTTGCTTTCCCTTCCAGCCAACAGGATGAAATATTTTAGTTTCCCAACAAATCCCAAAATGCTGCACCCACTAGTGGCTTGGTCTAACTGCTGATGTTGGGCTCCGAGCGCATATGCTGAAATTTATGCAATCTGTGCTCTGATATTTGCAGTGCTGGGTCTGAAAGAAAGAGGCAAGTGCCAGACCTGCTGGGCCTCTTCAACAGAATTAGTGAGAGACTGAAAGGATTAATGGAATATGTAGGGAAGAAACTGCTTATTAGCATGCAAGGAGCATCCATCTACAAAGAATGCTTGGGTTTTTACAGATACCTACTTTGGGGTTTATTAAGTTCATTGCGTACTTCAAGCAAAGAAAGCAATGCAGGAGGCATGACCAGTGTGCTCACTTTAATTTGAAGTGTTACTGAGGAGTAGGTCCTGCTGAGGACTACATATATTTCTGAAAATTCAGCTTAGACTTTGACATATGTCTCATTGTTCATTGCTTTGCTACCTCACAGACTGAAATGAATGTTACTTCAAATCCAAGTCAAACCAATTTCTCCAAACCTCCCTCTGTGGAAAGGAGGGGGACTGAAACCCCATTTTAGAACTCAAAACATGTGTGAGGACTTATAACTGAAGGTATCTACAGGAGTGGTTGATGCAAAACCAAAATGCAATAAAAAGGCATAAACCATATTGTGTTATTTTTATCTTCTTCCTATTTCTCATGAGTCAAGCAAGTGCAAGTACTATTGCTGTAACCATTCCCTGTGTATTTGTGCTTACGACACTGCAGACATCATTTTGATTAAACTCCTATCCATTAACTTACCAGAGATAGACATTTCCTGGTAAGCACACAACTACTAAAGCTCATTTAGCATTAGGGTCGCCATCTGCAGCTTCACCGACTGTCCCTGAGACTCTCTGTCTTGTTCTACAACCTTCAGCCAATGTAAGAGATAAAAACCACTGTGAACTTACTCCCAAAGATTTGGGGATGGACCAAGTACAAATGCTTTGCTGGCTTAGGTCAGTCTAATCTAATACTAACATTCAGCACAGAGTACATACAACAGACACCTGGGAATCTAAGACAACTTGCTGTATATATACACCCTGCTGGCTATATGTTGACAATTGAGATCAGTGGCAAGAACAGAGCAAAATCCCACAAGGTCACTTCATTATTAACAGTTACCTATTCTGCAGTGATATATATGTGCCTTCCAGCAATATATGTGCTTTCCTAATGCCTTCAGTGCTATGTTAATTTCCTGGTGCATAAGGTTTCTTTAGCATTCATTTAACAAATACAGATTTGGCACAAATGTTACTCTCTGAACATGTAGATGCAGATAGCCTTAAACTCTGGAAAAGCTGGCACCCCATTATAGCCCTTTTCTGGTTTTATCCTGCTTCCAGTTATCACTGGTCACATTTATCATTGTATGAATGTAATTGTTAAATTGACATTTTATGAAAGAAAAAGGTTGTCCTTGTGACAGGCTTACATTTCTGTGTGCCGTGGTTTATATGAGTAGTAGCAGCCCTGACAAAAAACATGTGACCTGATTTCCCAGATGTCTGTAAATGTACTTGGTGTTGAATTTTAAATCTGACTGAATTCAAAGCTCTTCAAATAAAACACAATTCAAGTTAACTTTTACCTCTATTTTTTCCCTGTCTCTCAGCAGCTGTTCTTCTTTTATTATTTCATGTGCTATATTCAATATGCAAAGTTTCCTTGTTTGTTAGAGTGCATTACACTTTCTAATGCATCTGTGATGCTGAAAAACAGTAAAGTCGCATAAAGCCTCCCTTGTGAATTCCTGCCCCCCCGCTCCCCCTTCCAGTTTAAGGAAGGCTTAGTTAGAAGAAAAAAAACCCCAAGGAAATAACAGAAGTTTGCCTCTGAGCATCTAGAGAGCTTAAGAAAAAGGTTCTTCAGCTTTATGAAAGTTTAAAAATTAAAATACCAGTGAATTTAATGCTTAGAAATGACAATGACTGGACTTGGGAATTTTCCTTAAAAGGATGATTTGGGAGCTAAGACACATATAGGAGACCTGGATTCTGTTCTACATCTATCAACAGCTTACTGGTTAACCTCTCAGGCTATGCCAGCCCTGGATGTAGTTAGAAAAATAATTCACATCCTCATCAGAACCAATGCAGGGACCTAGGGGAATGGGGGTTTTAGATACAGCAGTTAGACCTGCTTTTACCCTTCCTTATGTTAATTCTGCCAAAACTGAGCCAAAGACTTACATTTCAGTCCTGCCTCAGAAGTCTTTCCTCACTAAAGCTTCCTGGATTATAAGACACTGGAGCTTTGTTGTTAAATTCCTCTGGAGCAGAAAGATCACAAGGGTTGGATCTGGGTATTTCTTTGCAGCAATCGGGATTATGAGACTGTAGGAGAAACCTGGCCTGTGCTGTGCAAAATTAACTCAGGCTGATTCACCCTCCCCAAAGTCCCAGCAGCTGAAGATCACTCCTGCAGAATTCCAGATGGACACTGCACCCCTCCTTATGGAATCCATCTGTATCTCCACAGCATGAGGCACAGCACTGAACAGCTTTCAAAACTATGCACACTGTAGGGTATATTACTTATAAATAAAATCAAACAACAGAATTAATGGGCATTTAAATAAACATTAAGAATATCACTAGTTACAGTGCCACAAATGAACTACATCCCTATGAGTATAATAGGTGCATATAAAAAGACAGTGCACTTAATATTTTTATGCATTTTTTAAAAAGTTAATCTCAATCTAATCAACAGAGCTAAACATATGAATTTTGAAAATGGCTGTTGCTTATTTCCAAAAGCATGTGGTCGCAAAAAAGTTCACACCCCTGACCAACTTTCTGGCAGGTTTTGCTGGTGGTTTATAATTTCAACAGTTTCATGGGGGCAAAATTCCTTAGAGCTCCCTGCCTGGCACCTGAGTCAGAGACTGGAGTGTGTCTCCAGCAGCTGGCCAGGCAATGTGCTTCAAAGTTCAGCCCATATTCTTTCATGATGAATTTTCAAAAGTCCACTCTTCATTTTGGAGCAGAGCAATATGAGATCTAACACTATCTTCCCTGAAACAGAATAATCTTGTTCTACCCACTTCTTCAAGTCCAAATATCCCCCTGTTTTCCATATCAAGCAGGGTTTTTGGTCATCAACAACTGAAATGGAGCCATCAGGCAAGATTACAACACAGATGTTGTCTGACTTCATTCAAAGTTCAGTGTTGAACTACATGTATGTAGCTACAGTGAGCTGTAACTCTGGCCATCCTCTGCAGCCTGGTCTGGACCAGCAAACATTAACCCCTTTCTAATTGGGTCACTGTGGGCTGTGTTGTAACTCATTCATGCAGCTCCCCTGTTCTAAAAGGTCAGAGCATTCTTGTCTCTATACCCAGCCACAGCACATTCCCAGCAGGACCTGCTGGAAACTGTCTGTTCATGAGCCAAAAGCCCAACACAAAATATAAACACATTGCAACATTTCAGCAAAAAAATATGAACTTGGTAGTCGACCTATAGCTTGTATGTGTTTTATTTCCAGGATATTTGGTCTTTCTGAATGCTATCTTAATGTTTTGCAAATACTATTTCTTTCGCAATCTATCTGCATACTAACATTTTCAAGTGATCTGAAACAACAGTTTGAAATGGTATGTAAGTGCCTACAATCCTTTAAAAATTCTAATTGCCTTTTAAATACAGGTCTGATTGACTCAGAACTAGATCTACAATCAGAAGTCATGAGGTAAACACGTTTCTAATTTTAACTCTAAAGCCACATAGCCAGCATTACATAAATTGTGTAGCACTGAGAGATTGCAGTTAAGATTGTGTTTCAGAGAGGAAACTGTGCTAGAAAATACCCATTTAAAAATACCTGCAAAATTATGATGGAAATATTAAAAAAATGAGTCTGAAAAAGGAATTAATTAAACTTCACTGCTCAAAAGCACAAAGGATCTTGATCTGAACTGCAGAGAAAGTGCATATTCACTTGGTAGGAAGATCAGATCCTTCAGATTACTCTTTTCTTTCAAATACATTGGATCTATTTAAAGTGTCCTGCCCTTAATCCACCAAATATATAATTATTCATATGAAGGAGTAACCATTTCAACAGGAGTGATTTAGCAAACTCCAAGCTAATGGCCACGAGTGGCCTGATGTGAGTCACTCCAGACAGGTAATAGGTCAATTCCCTGTCCCCTTCTCTTTGGGTGACTTCCCTGCTCAGATATTATTAATAGGTCTGCATGCCTTCTGAACCAGGTCTGCCTTGACATGCTGCTGAGGGAGAACAAAATTACCTAAACCAGTCCACAGGTGTCTGCCAGGTCAGTCTAAAGTGAGACTTAAGTGCTTTAGAGCATTGCAATTATAACCCTTTTCTGGGTCCCGTGGGTGCTTGTGCCTCCTGATCCACCAGATGGACAAAGCTGAGACTGAAATGTCTTGGAAAACACCTCACCCTACACCAGCCCTGATGTTACTGCAGATCACAACATGGTCCTCTGTTGTGATCCCAAGGTTTTCCTTTTTTCTCCTAACTGTATAAGGGAAAACCCCCTAGACTTTAGTCCCTGGGACAGATCGGCACCAAGAGCAGCCAAAAGCATACAGATGAATATCCATACCTGATATCCACACCTCCTTACATTTCTGAGGCTTTTTAGGCTACTGTCAGTACTGTACAAACATTCAGTTTGCAGCTGAATTCCAGCAGTTCAGAGATCATAATGGAATCACTAAAAATAATAGATCAGAGTAAAAAAAAGTGATGCCCGATCCACAGTTTCACAGGTTCTTCCATATCTATTAGTTCTTTGTGGCAGATAGTTTATACTAATAGTTTATAGGCAAATAGTTAATGTCCCATATTCAGCTCTATGCCTGAGAAGACTGGTAAGCAATAAATAAAATGCAAGATTAAACAGTAGAAAGAATAAATCTGGATTTCTTTCAAAGTTACTCAGCAATTGGACATACACAGAAAGAATAAAACATATATTTCTGTATGCCTGTAGGAGTACAGAAATTCAGAGTTTGGTGTGAGGAATCAGAAGAAAGGCTGCAGGAAGAGAGAAGCAGGAGAACTCTTTTAGAGGTAGGAAGGGCTAAAATCTTATTTCAGGCATCTGTCTAGGAAGTGATCAGCAGATGGAAAGCTCACAACATCTGGCATTTAAAGAGAAGTTGATATTTAACAGGATTTCCTCTGTCTTTAAAAATACTGATTTTTGAAAATGAACAGCTTTTAAAGAGCACATACATACACACAAAAAAAACCCTCAAAAGCAAGCTAGCCACAGTGCCAGTCTTAGCACATCATGCAGCTGTCTCAAATGTGGTTACCATCTGCCCCAAGGGTGGATTTAAACCTGACAGACTAGAAATTAAGGAACCATTGTCCTCAGCTGATCAGGTCATATACTTTTCATGATTCAACCTAACCTTAAAATCCATCCGCAATTCTCAGGGGCCAGGGTCAAAATATGTGTTTTATACAGGTGAAAGGTGCACTGGCCACAAACACATCCTGCCTCCCACCCCAACACAAGGAGCAGGGCAGGAATGGGGCTCATGCTGCTGCTTCTCCACAGCACTCCGGTGCCTGTGTTTCCTGCCTTTCCCCCATGAGACAGTAGCAGTACAGGACTGCAAAGAGCTATTTTGCAGGAAAAGATGTTTGTGGTGTGGTTCATAGCTCATCTGTGCTTACAAGACTCCTCTAGTCTGTGCTGGCTGTTCTCCTGAAAGTTTTATGTATTTAGATACATAAAATAAGTATTTATCAGATCAAGAGCCAGAAAAAAAAGGCTAGATTTATCTATTCTCACAGGAAATTACATATTTCTATATGTACGTATTTCTTGGATGTCAATGATTCTATAATGTAGAGAAGTATTTCGGAGAAAGTGTCCCTCTTTTAACAGAAAATAATCTGATCTCTCCAGTTTCCAAATGGGCCAAACTCCATAACTCAAGCCTGTTAAATCAGTTGTGACTATGACCAGGACTGTCATAGTGTTTTCAAAAAAAAGGTTCTAATGATCTATGCTGCTATCTTGGAAATGAATTATAAATACCTTTTAAAACAGAGTACTGACATTTTAGTTTTCCATAGCAACTTTTAAATCAAGTGTTGCCTCCACATGTCAAGTCAGTGTGGCCAAAACCACCACATATGGATTAAAGTGGATATTAAAGAGGGAGCAATATCTCAAAAAGGCCCTCTTTTAGAGAGGGAATTTCTTTTTCTGCTCCATTTCTTAATCTGAAGTATACCCTTCTTCCAAATTGAAAAAACATGTGCATGGAAAAAATGTAACAGGAAATGGGTTGGAGGAAGGAGCCGCAACAGGAGGTCATCCTTAAAAAATTCTAAGTTTAGAGCTGAAGAAGGCCAGGAAGTGTAATTCACTGCTTATGCCCTGGTAACAAACCTAGACTTGGGTTGGAAAAATCTCCGTCATAAACAAATTTCAATACGTGCCCAGAATGGAAATTAAATAAAACCCAGGCCACGTAGCTAAAACTGTAAATCAAATCCTAAACAATGATGCCCCAAAAGAGTCAACAACCTTAGTCCAGATAAAAGCCAGCTTAATTTGTTAAGTCTGAGTGCTATTCAGTTGTCCTAAATTCCATCTCAGCCCCTGAGCCCAGTGTTTCCTTTTCGCTAAATGTTTTGAAAGCCTGAAGATAGCCAAGGGAAAACACCAAGTAGAGAGATTCATATGCAATGTTGGCCATGATAATAAGTTGTAGATGATAAAGGGCTTTTCCCTTCCAAATTTTTTCCTCTGAGTTAAAACTACCTTACCCCAAGCCCCTACCAAGAAGTTCAATTTCTCTGCATGAAAAGGTTTGACTAAGAAAGTAGAGGATGGACAATGTCATCCCTCAAAGTCTCAGGCTTTCCTTGCAAAACAAAAGAAACAAATACTTGAAGAGTACAGCGTACAAAAGCCAGTGATGTACAGTTCACTGGAGCAGGGGGTATTGTGCATTCACAAGTTACAAGGCCGTATTCCCTGAAGAACTGCATGATGAGGAGCACAAGGACATGAGCCAGCTGAACTGTTTCTTTTCATGTAGCAACTTATTTTCTATGTAATTTCTTTCACTTCAAAATCTTTCTTTGAAAAATGATGTGGAACTAATGCAGCAGCTACAGAACACTGCTGCTGCACACCTGGTTCGCTACAGAGGCCACTCTGGAAAGCAGCTAAGGAGACTGGATAGTCTCCTCTTCTACAGTTGTCAGGATCTGCCCACACTCAGAAATGGCTGATCACTCGGAGTGGGCCAGTAATAAGGATGGCTTTTGAAGATGACTCCATAAGCTACAAAATCTCACTGCTGCAGCTAAACAAGACATTTGTAAAATCCGGGACAAAGAATTTCTTTTGGATTTCCTTCAAAGTTCCTCAGCAACTGGACATACACAGAGCTGCTTGCACTGAAAATGCATGATTTCCTTCTATGCATTATATGAGTTGGTTCTCTAATTCAGATGCTGGACAATTTATTCTAATTTCTTATCTATTTTTACAGGATCAAACCTAACAACATAATATTCAGGTTTATTAACACAACGACATGTTCTGCTCTCTCCCTTCTCTCCTAATGACCTGGGGCTGTGAATAGGCTGTTCTGACACTGCAGGGTGTGAATGACCCATTAGCATCCAAAGTTAGTGCAGGAACTGGTTGTTTGGCATCCCTGAATTTATGCCCATCTGTCAAAGTGGGTTTGTTCCCACTCAAACAGTCATATGTTGGTGGCAAGAGACAGGACAGGCACCAGGTGTAAGTTCAGAGTAGATGCAGCTAGAGTGTTAAAAGGAAAAAGAATAAAAAAGTGTTGCTTTGCAAGTAGCTGCTTCTGATAGCGAGTAATCAAAACATAGGGAGATTACAGACTCAGATTTCTTGACACTTTGAGGCATTATGCCACAAACAAATGCTTTTATCCTTAAAATGTTTCATTGCTGGGAATTTACATTTGAAAAGCTTAATTAAGGGACAATATTGTCCCCCACAGAAAATAAGCAACCTCCACAAATTCAGTGGATATCCTTTGAAGTATGCTGAAAAACTTACCCTTATATAAGACTTCATTTTATTAGTGGAGGGCTGATGTGTCTTGTTCCTTGGAATAAGGTACAGGCACTCAAACAGGCATAAAGCTGGTAAAGTTGTCCCATGAAGAAAAGAAAAAGCAAGATTTGCATTTTGGGAACACCACTTTCTTTATTCTGATCACAGCAAAGAAACCAAAAAAGGTTTACTACTTCAACAGTAAGAAAATTGAGATTTGTCTAAAACTGTGAGCCACATTTAGAGCTGAAGGACACGGACATGTGTTAGATACTCAGTAGCTTGTGCAAGGATGTTTAAGAGATTAAGTCTAATAGAAAGCATCCAAATCTCTGACAGGAGACTCCAATTTTTCTCCCTCTGTAGTTGAATAAGAAAGTCCTCCTACCACATATGACTTTCAGGAGGACAGACCTCCAATGAGAGAAGGGTCACCCCTTAAACATGCTGAGAAAAGGTGGAGAAGAATCAGAAAGGCAATGGGATGGGGGAACAAAAATTGGGAAACATGAGAATAGCACCCTCTCATCATACCTTGGCTACACTGAAAAGAGAAGATGCTTTTTGGTACCAAAATGACACAGGAATTCAAAATGTGACTAGGTATTTTGGCTCCCACAGCTGGACCACTCATGATGGATAATTTCTCACATTTCTGCATGTAAAACTGATGTGCAGCCCAGACATCCCTCAAGAGGTCTGGGGGCAGTCTCAGGGCTCACAACCCTGACAGAGGTTGGATGTCTTCACTGAGACATCCCTCAAGGACAATCTGTCCCAGCTAGCAGATATTACTGGTACTTTGGAGGACATATATCAAGGTCCTCTGTCCTGCAATAAACTGACCTAAAATAAATTTGCGGGAAAGAGAAAATGAGTATTGGAGGAGTATCCCCCTTGATGGAAGAGTGGTGAGTGAGTGTGAAAGCATCACTTAGGTATCAGACTATACTCTCAGTTTGGCAGATCTAGATAGACGATATCAGATTTGCAAGACAGCTTTGTGTATAAGTAGGTACTAGGCATTAAAAAAAAAAAAAAAAAAAGGAGACTCGGTAAAACCTCATGCTAAAGCTGTAAGGAAAAATATAACAAGTAAACATCTTTCTCCCCACATCAAGGTAACTTTTAAATTAATGAGCCAGAAACAGATGTTTCGTATCTTACTTTCAGCATCAGCAGTTCCCTAAAATGATTCCTGAGTTTTGTCATCTTTGGTGTTCTGCTCAAAGCCAACCATTTAGAGACAGAAAGAGTTCTGACAGCTCTATGCTGGCTGGTGTTTCCAGCTTTCTTGCCAGCAATTAAAACATTATGCTTATACCCTTGTGATAAAAAATGGACAACTTTTTTTCTTAGCATGCAAATAGTTAATATATTCAGACTTTTATGACAGTTTAGGATATAACTAAAGAAAACAGGAAATCAAAAGAAATTTAAATAAAATAGAGGTGCTGGAATAATCCCATAATGCCCCCCTTTTATTCTCATGATGCTCAGGTGCTAAACCCTTTCAGTTATGTTAAAACAAATTAAAATCATATTAAGGTGCAATTCCCAACTGTAGCTCACACACTAATTTAGAAAAATGTGGTCAGACTACTCTGATATTTATTGAAAATGGAAAGAGAAAGACACAGAGAGAGAGCAGAGAATGTAATTGCTTCACAGTTAAGTGGAAGCATTTCTGGATGAAATAGCACTAGCAGTACTTACTAAATTTCATAACAGGATGTTCTCAGCTCAAATATCCTCTTTAGTCCTTGATTTTATAACTGAGACTGACAGAGCAAAACCACTAAGAAAGCAGACAAATATAAAAGTCTTACTTATTTTAAATTGTTTTTTCCCCTCTAGTATTGCTGCTCCAGATTCTGGATTCCTGAGGTTCAAGTGCACTTCTACATATCTCACTTCATGCACCAGGGGAAGTCAATTTTACCCTTCCAGATTCCTTCATTACCAGTTCTTAAACCAGCTCTGCAATTAGATTGTAGTTATCTTCTGGGTCTCTGTCCACTTTTCCCTGGTCCCCGTCCCTGCCCTCCAATAAAAACATCTTTCTGTCCTCTGAATTTTCAGAGCAGATTAGACAGTCACCGCTGCCTACTTGGCAGATCAATTAACTCCAATAAGCCGGCATACAAACCTCAGCTTTATCATAAAACCTCCACAAAGAGAGGTTGAGAGTTTGACAGCACCTTTGTCTTTTATTGACCATATTCTCCTTCAAGAATCCTCAGGTGTAAACACCAGGTGTTCCCACTTTCTCTCCAGGAGAGCATAATGAAGTTAGGAAGGGCTGAAGCCCTCCTTTCCTCAAGCAACCCAGCACTATCCCTTGCTTTGGATATGCCAATATTTCCTGCGGCTCCTCCAAACTGTTTCCTTGCCCAGTCAGATTGTTAATGACTGTTCCCAGGACTGCCTAAGCCTTTAAAAGGCTGGGAACTCATTACAGGGTAGCAATGTCCCTTTTGCTAAGGAATCTCTCCAACATAAAAGTTCTGCCTTGCCATAAATTAATCCTTGTATTTTACACAACGTATTTGTATGCAACCACACTTAATGCATACTTCCTTGTTGGGGTGCGGCAGGCGATGGAAAGCGAGACACGACTCAATGTGAGTTAAAGCAAGCTTCCTCCTTTATTATTCCCAGACAGCTCTCTAATATACAGCAGCAATAATGTTTACATTCCTGGTTCCTCCTGGACCGAGGCCAGGGACTTTCCACATTCTCCAAGGTCACTTTGCCTTTGCTATCTCAGCACCTGCAAACTCTGCTCGCACAGGGGCCACTTTCCCACACTTCATGACTAATACATATGACTCATGACTGACTATGGATTAAGATCAGACACAGAGGCAAATTTCAGGGTGAGAAGAGGTTTGGAATGACAGCTGTCTACATAGGAAACAGGATCAGATAATCAGTCTGCCATGATTTACAACAAACATTGCTGTAACCATCTGCACTATGCCGTTAGAGTTTTTGGGGG
This sequence comes from Dicrurus megarhynchus, assembly GCA_013399195.1. NCBI lineage: Eukaryota > Metazoa > Chordata > Aves > Passeriformes > Dicruridae > Dicrurus > Dicrurus megarhynchus. Next base: position 1,875 of record VXAD01002539.1, on the reverse strand, counting down.
GGTTTGCATTCCTTTTTCCTACATTGCCAATCTTGTACCTATTTTGCTCTCATTTAGATTATTTCTTGTGCAGCCCTTCTCATTCTGATTGAATCTACCAAAATAAAATGAAAATATAAAAAATGCAGACCAGAAAACACATTGATACTTAGCCAGAAGATTAGTAACGCATTTGGACGTACGGCCATGAACAATATAAATACATACCCAAACAAGGATTCTTTTCAGCATCTCCCACATGTGCATTTTATATATATATATATATATATATATATGTACACATGCAGACTCAAAACTTGTTGTGTAGTGAGATGAGATAAAGACTATCTTTTCCTATATCAACAAGTAAGCACAACCCAGGTATCCATTTCTTAGGCATTCAAGCAAATGGCTATAATATTTTGCCCCACTGCTCCTCTCTGACTCTACCTGTAGTGCTGCATCCAGCTCTGGGATCCTAAGCAGAGGGAAGATATGGACCTGTTGAAACAGGTCCAGAGGAGGGCCAGAACAAATTATCAGAGGAATGGAGCATCTCTCCTGTGGGAAAAGGCTGAGAGAGCAGGGAGCGTTAAACCTGGGGAAGAGGAGGCATCAGGGAGATTATATTGTGCCTTTCAATCTTAAAAAAGGACTGAGAAGGATCAATCTGATTTTTTTTATGCCTCAACCTAGGCTATATTCTTCTAAGAGCTACACATGTGCTGGTAACCCTGACCCTGGAGAGGCTTTGCCTGGCAGCCAATCAGGGCAGGGAAAACTTTCCCTATCAGACTGCAAGTGACCTCCCCCCTCCCACTGGCCGGTGGGACAAATGCCCAGCTGCCCGGGAAGAACGCCTGCAAAATCGGTCTGGAGAGGAACCTTAGCACGTAAAAGCAATTAACTGCAACACAACGGGCACCATTTGCTTTTGGGTTATTTGGGAGGACCGGGGGCTTGCCTGTAGGGCCAGCTTGGCCCCCCTCCTCCCTTCGTTTGCTCTTCCCTGTGGTACTGCTTTCTGGCCTGTGCCTTCGCCTTTTCTTCGCCCTGCTTTGCCGTTCCTGCGAACCAGCTCGTCACCGCGAAGACCTCGTGCTCTGCTGCCTCCCTGACGGGGCGGGCGCCGCCGCATCCAGCCACCTCCGCCGTGTTTGCCGGCTGCAGCCGCTGCCGCTTGTACCCAGCCGTGATCGCTGCAGCTGCTGTGTTTCCTGCGCTGCCCGCCGCACCAACTCCCTATAGCCCTAGCCCATAGCGCCTAGCCTGTCGCCGCCGCCGTGTTCCCCGCGTTGCCCGCGGCACCCAACTTGCAGCCGCTGCTGTCCGCAGCCACGCCCCGACGCTGAAAACTTGCAGGAGCACGCCTGTAACCACAGCAGCCTGTTCTCTGCCAACAGAAGGGACACACAGCCTACTGCTGTTTGGAAATTGCGCCCAGCCCGCCACGGGAGCCACGCAGCACGCATGCTCCATCTGCTGAGCTGACACCAACAAAGCGCTCAGAATTCCTTGTGGTAACGCTGTGCCTGTCTTCTGTTTNCTTCGCCCTGCTTTGCCGTTCCTGCGAACCAGCTCGTCACCGCGAAGACCTCGTGCTCTGCTGCCTCCCTGACGGGGCGGGCGCCGCCGCATCCAGCCACCTCCGCCGTGTTTGCCGGCTGCAGCCGCTGCCGCTTGTACCCAGCCGTGATCGCTGCAGCTGCTGTGTTTCCTGCGCTGCCCGCCGCACCAACTTGCTATAGCACTAGCCCGTAGCGACTAGCCTGTCGCCGCCGCCGTGTTCCCCGCGTTGCCCGCGGCACCCAACTTGCAGCCGCTGCTGTCCGCAGCCACGCCCCGACGCTGAAAACGTGCAGGAGCACGCCTGTAACCACAGCAGCCTGTTCTCTG
>VXAD01002451.1:49515-60060 GCA_013399195.1 Dicrurus megarhynchus | reverse complement strand
GTGGGATCCTTCCCTGCTCCTCTGTCCGGCCCCTCCCCGGCTCCATTGTCAGCGCCAGGTAGCGCCGGGGATGTTGTGTTACCCACAGCCCCTGCCCCAGCCGCCAGAGATGGTCCTTGCTCTGCCCCTTCTCCTCCCGCCGGCCCCAGACACCCGCAGGAGCTCACCCGCACCTGCCCCAGCTCTGCATTTTAACAGAAACGTCTCCAAATCCTCCTGCTTTGATCTCTCAGAGAGCAAATCTGGAGGGCGATGGTCCCCAAAGGGTTAAAGGCTTTGCATCCGTGCCTTGGTTTGGCCATCCCCGGTACGGTCTGAGGGATTGTGGATTTCATTCACAGACTGAGTCAGGCAGGGCCATAAATATTCACCGTGACTTTTACCACATGGTCTAAGCAGCTCAAATCCCATCCGCCTCAATTCCAGGATAGTTTTTGAGGAGGGTGAGGGCTGGAAAGCCAAATCTTTAGTGTGGAGGAGCTGCGGTGGACAAAGGAACTGGGGTGATGTTAAACACCCACAGCTTTTCTTGGTGCTGGCACCAGACAAGGGCTGGCTGCACGTGGTGGGATAACCCAGCACTTCCGTATTTCAGGCTCCTGGGGGGCTGCTTGGACTTCTCATGACATCCAGGCCCAGACTCTGGTCCTTGGCATCCTCACCTGCACTCTCCCACCGTGACATGCATAAAGAAGATCTCCACTCAATTTCCAGGTTAAAATTTTCAGTGTCGCCTCTGATGAATGATTCTGAATTCAGCCTCAATGCAGTACAAAATAGAAAATTCCGTATTAGCTCATTTTTCATTTTTATTCCACTTTCTAATGATAATTTTTTCATTAAGCATCTAATCACATCCTAGCATTTCTCATCAGCAAGGCTCAAGGTGCTTTACAAAAGAGGGAAAAATATGATTATTCTAATTATCCTTACTAAGGCTTAGGTTTTGGGCAGCTTCTGCAGATTATATAGGCCATAAATAATTAAGAGTACAATCTAATTAGGAGAAATCCCCAGTTGTAAACTGAAGTGCCACACTGAAGAAGGCAGTGTCCAAAGGCATGGCCTTGTAACCTAATCTCCCTGATCAGAACACTATCCCATTAACCCACAAATCTCCCCTCTCCTGACCTGTCTGCCCCAAGGACAGGTAATTCCATGTGCAGGATGCAAGGCAGGGAGTTTCAGCGACCAAAAGCAGCCTGGAGAGTGTTCTGTTGAAGTTTCTTGTCGTTTGAATAAAGGCCTTGTGTTTACCAAAACGTCCAGCCTGAGCTGAGCAGGGTTGGGCATGGAACGGATGGAGTTTTTTTAGCAGAAATAGGGTTTGGAAATAAGAAGGATTGCTCCAAATGGAGTCCAGAAGATACAAAAAAAGGTTGTGGCCTGGATCTAGTTCATCCACAACCGAAATAGAATTCTGACCTGAAACTTGCTCTGAACTCTTTGTCAAATTTCATCGAAGTTGGACATTGGCTTTCCTGTTAGGGAATTTAGTTCGCATGTGCTAAACTGGGTCTGTGTATCCCAACATCTGCATGTCCTGCTGGGAGCTGGATACATCAGGACCACTGTTTATCCACATAATTCAGCAGCAGGACTACGTGGATGAGATCCTTGTTCTCATTCCAAGTACCTGCTGTCACATCTTAGTTATTGTATGGGAATGTTTTTGCTCTGATCTGTGGTCACCCAGCGCTCAGCTCTGACCTAGTTGCAACGTTCTCGTTAGGCAGAGAGATCTCTGAGTTTGGCTTTGCAGTTCACCTTCTCAGTTAAGTAAATCTTTGCCCTGTAACACCATCTACCACCACTTTATAAGGGATCATGAGGCTGGTGAGGACAGTGTGTGTCTCTACAACAGCTTCTCCCACGTACCATTGCAGTGTCTAACACAGAGCAGGTGTAGACCATGTTGTCGATGAAAATTCCTGAGTCTGGTGATCTGTAGCAGCTTTCTTACCACTAAAGGAACTGCACCTGTGTTAGTCTGGTGTTGTGTAATTTCCTTGAAAGTTGGTGATATAAGAACAGCTACAAATAAAGCTGAAAATCCCAGACTGCCTTTGTGCCTGAGCCTGATGGGGCTTAGTCTTGGCCAAGTTGGTGTAATTTTCAAACGTAACTCAAAGGGATGCTGATTACAAGTTACATTGAAATGAGTCCCCAAGTCCCTTGGGGTCTTGGACAGACCTGTATCTTGCTATATCTGTGCTGTAATTTCTTCATTTGTATCGTGTTAACTGTAGTTCAGTCTCACTGCTGGAAGCTTTGAGTAGTGAGGCATGGCTGGAGCTCACAGCAGTGCTGGTGGTACTGGGAATGTGCTGCGCATGGCAGGGCAGGACCAGCAGAAATGAGGAAGCTGGGAGTGCAGGCATTTTGAGCAGCAGAAGGAGGGAGGGTGAGAGGGAAAAACAGAGAAGTCAGGAATAAAAACTAAACCACCACCAGGGTTGTAGGTGATAATGGGTCCCCTAAGAACATTCCCATGTGCTGCTTAGGGGAGAAAAGAGAAGAAAAGGGAGAGGAGAGGAGAGGAGAGGCGAGGCTTCCTGGAGAAGTGCATTTGCACACAATGAAGCCTTTGGTTTCTTCCCTTGCACATTTGTAGAACGCTCACATCTTTCCTTCCCCTACCCCAGGAGACATTCCCGTTTCCTTTCATTTACCGGTGTTTGGAAGGAGATGAGGCACTGTTGGGCTCCCTTATTAACTTAATCTGTGGGAAGCTCCACATAAATCCCTGGATTTCCCGGTCCTGATAGAAGGAGATGTTTGTGGAGTCGAACACAAGGTGGAGGTTCCTGCACGGGGAGGGTTTGACGCTGTCCTGAGCCTGTGACTCTTAATCCTGCCTTGCTTTGAAGTCTGAAGCTCAGGAGTCTGCATTAATGATCAAGGGACAGAGCTGAATACGGAATTCCTATGGCACGAAGGTAAAGGTGTGGGTAGGAATGTGGGAAGAGAATATTTAAGAGCAGTCTGGCATGTATATATAGTTAATAATATTAAAAAAGTAATCATGTTAATTTCCTACAGGTGCCCAAGTTCTCAATGCTTTGAGCATCTTCTCATCCCTTGTGGATCACTGGTCTCTGGCTGAATCCTGTCATGTTCACAATATTAAATTCCTTGAAAAGTAGAAAACTTCAGGTTTGGAAACTTGTCCTTCTCTACAGTGGGAAACTTGCTCTGCCCCCTTAGGCAGGAATGTCTGTTCCTCATGCAGTGTTTCAGAGCTGTGCTTGGCATTTGGCTGTCACTCTGTCCCACTCTGCCAAGTGTCAGTGATCCCTGAATGCTTAAAAAGTTCCTTGGGACTCTCAGCAGATGTGAAGCTCTTCTAAATTTGAGATTTGTCAGGAGCAGAATGCGTTAGAACAATTATTCCTGACTTTGACTTATGACTGTGTTAAAACTCACTTATTTTTACCACAGTGTGTGTTCTTTTTAGGACTCTGAGCTGTTTCTCTAATTCAGGAGCTGTTCTTCCCAATTTTTACTTCATAAAGGAAAATAGTCAAAAGGGCTGTGTATCTTGCTACACATAATATACAGAGATCTACTGCGTTATGAAGTCTGTGTAATTTTTTTTTTGTAAACACTGGATTTCTTTATGTATTTAATACCACAGTTTAAATGAATATTTATGGAGGTGTCTGAGGTCTTTGGGTCAGCTGTGTCAGGTAAAATTTTGATCCAAATCCCAGGAGAAAAACCCCATCTCTGACATTGCAACCCCTTCTTGTCCCCAGGGAATTAAAAAGGCAAAATATTTTAAGCCATTGAACGTGCACTGAGCTTTAGTTCGTTAGCTAAGAAGGAGTAGGATGTCTTTCCTCAGCTACATTCAAAACTGAAGAACAAAAAGCTACCTTGAAAAATGGCCTTTGGGAAGCAGATGGCAGAAGCCAAGAAACTTGAGCCCTTTGCTAATGAATACTCTGTCCTTAACATTGTCCCTTTTGTTTCCCACACTTCCATGAGCTGCACATGGATTCAATTTGCCAGTGTTTAACCCTTCTTCCTGGTGCCTGATCCGAGCACAGTTTGGGAGCTGGGACAGCTGGCACTGAGGTGCTTGGCTTTGGGTTTATTTTTGCTGCCTGTTTGTCCCTGTGCAAGCTCTGGCTCAGGTGTGTAAGGTAATCCAGGAGACACGGCTTGGGTGCATCCTGGGGAGAGGGAATCAAAGCTTTTCCAGCTTCCTGGCAAAGGGTGGAACAGAGGCAGGGCTGGGAGCAGGTTTGCTTTGATGCAAACATAGCAGCATTCCCACTGTGGCTCCCATCGGGGAAGGTGTTGGAGCTGTGCTAGGACTTTTTAAAGGAGAGCTGTTTTTCTTGGCATAGCTCAAAAATTGATGGAAAGTCAGGGTGGAGCCAAGGGATTTGGCATCATGGGAATTTCTCACACCAGCTTGTCTTTGTGTTGCAGCACCACAGAAGTGCTTTCTGCTGAGAGAAGCATTTACATCAGCTGTTTATTTGAGACAGTGAAATTTATTCCAGTGAGTGATGATTGCCCAGAGTAAATGCAGTTCTTAGTAATGACTGTGTTGTTTCCAAAAGCATAACTAGCTCCTAGAGTTGCTGTTCACCAAGTTGTTAAGGATCTAATTAATAATCAGTTTAAAACAAAAATGGCATTTCATCTCAAGAACATAATGCATTTTCGTCCCTCATTTTTCTCTTGATAACTGTTGATCAAAGATCACCAGCAGAGAGTGCTGGTGCTCCTCCAGAATGTGGCAGCAGCTTCTGAAATTGATTGTAAAATCTAATCAGACTTTGTTCCACAATTCCATTTTTAGTTTTTCATTTACATGAAAATGAAATGTTAATCAATTACCTGTAACTTGATATCTTGCTCTCTCTAATTATCATTCTTTTTATAGCTAACTACAGGGGAAAGATTGTTTTTAGGAGAACATCTATGTATTCCTAAAAATTCTAATTTGAAGCAGTTGTTTAAGAGAAATTAATCTATTTTGTTTCAGTATGTTTTTTGTGCACAACATTTTTTTTCTCCTTTCATTTCTCTTCTTTAAATTCACGTTCAGAATAAGCTGGTTACTCTTTAGTACAGCTTCTGTGTAGCAGGGGAAGATGGTTCTGCTCCTGCAATTAGCAGAGCTCTTGCATGCACGTGGCACTCAGTGTTTCACTGAGACCATACCTTTACCCTTCCCAGGCAATGCAGGGTTGCTCCCAGCCAGAGATTGCTCTTGGTTGGGCCTCTTTCATTTCTTACTTCTGAGTCTGCTTCTGACATCAGCATTAAAAATGAGATGCAAGTGCTTTAAATCAAAGAGCACCCCCTCTCCCCCATCCCCGTGGCATTTATCAGTACAGCTGCACCATTTTAAGGCCTGGAGGCTTTGAAGAGGTTGGGCTTTTTGGTATCAAATCAGCCATGGTTGTCCCCTCTTAGGCTTTATGGCCATTGAAATACCAGGATTAGCAAGTCTGGTTTTTGCTGTAGAACCTGCTGTGCATCTTGTTCCCTTGTAATTTTGTACAATCTTTAGTCCTTGAGAGCCAACAAATACTGTGTTGAAGTTCAGTGCCTCCATGCCTTACTCTTACAGTTCACTCTGGTCCAAGTCCACTGGAAGTTGAGGGAATCTTTCAATTAATTCCAGCAGATTTTAAAGACACATCTCTTTTTAGAGAGACTTGAGAGGTAAGAGTGCAGAGAAGCAAGGGAGATGGTCAACTTTCCTACATCAAGGTTGTTAACATATAATAGACATCAGATAAAGGCTTACAGGTCCATCTTTGGGAGAAGAACAATGTCTAAGGAAATCACTTTGTCCAGACCAACCTTATTTTGCCCAAATTACATTTAACTGTAGGGCACTGGGGTGTGAATGCGTTTAGGGCGAAGCTGAAACATTTGTTTTTCTATAGTTGGCAGTTGTTTACCACTCTCCTGGATACACTGCTCTCTTCTGCAGTTCTGCATAGAGAGGGGCCAAGGTTCAGCAGTTAGAATAATTCTCCTTACAGGTGGTACCTGATCAATCACCTCACGGGTGACGTGTCACTGCTGACCTCTATATTACATTTCACTGTGGTAAGCTGTTCTTTTTCCCCCCCTTCCTTGCAGGCCTTTTCTTCACCCCAGGAACCATGCTGCACTTGAGTTAAAACCCATTAGAGGTACCTCCCAGACTGACAGACTTTTAAAACTCTTCACACACAGCAGCATGAAAAATCTTAGACGAGCTGGGGCTGTGTTACGGTGTAAATCACAGTAGAGACAGGACATGAAGTTGGCTATGCAGAAGTTTCTGTATCAGTTACTTCCCTCCCAGAAGTTATGTGGTCATCACAGTTTTATTGTGTAGAATTGGTGAAATAATACACTTGTGTAGAAAGACACAGCAGTTACTTAGTGAAGGCCAGAGGAGTAAGTAGTGTGTAACTGTTCCTGCTCGTGTGTTTGGAGAAGCAGAATTTTTCTAGCAATTCCACGCATGTCAAGTTTGATGGCAGTAATTTCTGGTGCTGTTGGTCTGTGAATAGCTGCTGTTGCCATCTTGGTGAATGATAACTTGTGGTAATTCATGCCTCAGTCTCCTGTCTGATTCTGTTTCCCTTCAGAAATCGTAGCTGCTCTCCAGCCATACCCAGTGGCAGGACCCGAGGGAGCCTTTCAGGCTTTGTTACAGCTCAGGGCTGGATGTGGCAGCAACACCAAATCCTCTGCATATGACTTAAAGATGGCCATGGGCACCCTGAAGGTGCTGGCTGCTAAAACCAGGTGGTAAAACAGCAGCAAAAGCTGCAGTACTGCGTGTCCAAGCTCACTGAACGTGTGGGCAGCAAGGCAGGGCCTCTGCAGGTGCAGACTGAACTCCCAGCCTGACTTTGGACCAACCACCCAACCCTCCTGTACCTTGGTGCCTTCTCCACTCACTTTTTTGTGATTTTTACAAGATTTTGAAATCTTTTAGTCTTGTTTTGATCCGTATTCCCAAACGTGTTGGTTCGCTTACTTCCTTTTCTTCAACGAGTATCTGTCAGACTGACCTGGAAGTGTCCAAGGCCAGGTTGGATGGGGCTTGGAGCAACCTGGTCTAGTGGAAGGTGTCCCTGCCCATGGCAGGAGGATGGAATGAGATGAGCTTTAAGGTCCCTTCCAATCCAAACCATGTTGAGATTCTGAGTTTGGCTTCTATGACAAGAAATACACTCTCCCTTTTCAGAAATGCTTATTCCTTGCTCCTGCTCACATTCCTGGCAAACATGTTCAGCTTTTCTTCTTAGTTTTTTTTACTATTTCTTGTATTACTGTCTGCTTACTGTAGGGTCATTATTTCACCCAATAATGTATTTTATAGACAAAAAAACCCCGTACTTTGGTGGGGAAGTTCTGTCTGGCCCCAAGAGCTAAATGCCACTTCTGAGCCCTGCTGACGCTTTATTTTTATGTGCAAGAAGAAAAGCTCTGTTAAACTGGCCTGAGATCAGAGATCCACGGAAATTAATTCAGGCCCCTGTGCACTGTGCTGAGTGGATGCTGAACTGAGCTGTGGTGTGTCTGTACAGGAGGGATAATATCAGCAGCTTCCTGAGCTCCAGCTGCTGCGGACAAAGGGCGGCAGAGTTACAGCCATTCCTGGAGGGAGGAACTTTTAAGATGGAGGAATTTTAAAGAATGTGAAGGACAACCTCTTAAAAAAAATTGTAGGTGGAGCAATTCCAGGTTTTCCTAAGCCCGAGATTTATTCTCCTACTTTGAAGTAGTAGCCGTTGTGGGGCTTATCTTTTGTGCTTTTTAGCACAACCACCGTGACCTTTGTGTGATTGCATAAATTGGCCCGAGCACGCTGGAACAGTTATTAGGAACCCCTTTCTTGTGTTGTTTCCTGAATTCCCACATTGTGGCGTGATGTGTGTATGGGAACTGCTCGCTTCCTCCGCTGGCAGCCGTTCAGATGTGTGCTGGAGCTCCTGAGCACCGGGCTGGGCGGGGAGCTGGGTGAAGGGAGGATACAGCGGGAGAGTATTTTAAGGAAGAGAGTTTGGATTTCATGCAGCTTTGTTCTTTTGCAGTTCCGATAAGGCTGGTATCTCCAGTTGTGTGGGTTGAACATGAGCAGTGCTCCTGGAATAGGCAGCAGAGGAGCCGAGGTTAACGCCTCGGGCAAGGCTCGCTGCTCCCCAGTGCCTGCATGAGGCAATAGTTGTGCTTTCCTGATGACTCTGCCTCCTCTCTTTACTCCCATATTTTCTTTGAGCATGTGGGAGGGAGACAGGATGTGTGACTGAAGCACAGTTTATAACTCTTTCCCTCGCTCTAGCTGTGCATTTCCCTTACAACGCTGCCCCACAGCATCCAGCAAATGTGGGCTTCAGTAGCTGCTTCTGCACCGCCTTTTTTTTTTTTCCTTTGGCATTTCAAACTGTAAGGTTATGGGATGTTAATGAGCTGTTTACATGTGTTTCTGCATTTCTTCCATTAAAACGTTCCAGTGAATGAATGTTGGTTATGAGGGGGGAAAAAATAGATGTTTATAGATGCTGCATTTGGGATTTCTGTAATTGGACTTCCTGAATTTTTGTCCAAGTCTTTCTTTTCAACGTTAAGAGTTGGGAATGTCAGAAAGGATTTATTTGCTCAGAGTGATTAAAAGGTAAATGGCTGAATCATGCCATCTCTCCTCACATGAAGGCCAAATTTCACAGTGCAAGGATTTGACATGTGGCCAGTTTTTGCACTTTCAGTTCTTTTTTGGAAACTGGTGGCATCTTAGGCCCAAACCTTACCAAATTGGGACTGCTTAGTGGGCTTCATATTTGCATGATCAGGCCTTTATGTATTAAATCAGCTGTGGACACACCGTGACAGCTGCATTCAGTTTTTTGTTTCGCTCCTTTTTGAAATTACAAGGTAATGACCAGGAGCCAAGTGGAAGCTGTCACTGGGAGATTGTCCTCCTCGGGAGTTCAGGACAGGAATGACCTCACTGGGGGAGGATTCCAGTGCTCCCTATGCAAAAGCTGGAGGAGGAGGTGGATTGTGAGAAAGGCAGGGTACGATTGTGTGTACACAAATAAGTCCCAACTGAAGGACCAGTTTGTTATCTCTCGGCCTTGTTTAGACTGGGGATTTGCCCTGATTACAGGGATGGGGTGAGGAGAAGTTGGTGTTGCTTAGCCCATTTCAGAACAAGAGCTTTGCCTCTCTGATGCAAAGACTGGTTCCACTGCAGAGCTGACTGTCTTACTGCCATTACTAATCCTCTGTTAGATCTTCCAAAACAAGACTGCATTAAGTCTTTCTTTTTAGCAACATTTTGGGATCCTTTTACGGGCTTTTGAATGGGGACACATGCACAAAGGTGATGTGTTCATGCTTTGCTGTAAAGGTTGTGGAATATCTAAAGCTAAACTGTTTTAGGAGTTGAAATTCCACACTGATTCCAGGTACTAAAGCCTTCAGCAAAAGCCACCTCTGAATGTGGCCACCATCTTTTATCGTGTGATAAAATGCTGAAACACAGCAAAATCAGAGTTGTATTTGGGGAGAACTGAAGTGTCTTCAGTCTCCTCTTTCCACTCCACACTGACCATTATTTCCTGCTGTGGCAGAGTAGTAGAGGTCTGTGGATATTTCCTATTAGGATAGCCTGAGCTTTGGAAGATCACATGATGTACATTTTGGTTTTAAGCAGAACATTATATACAGGGATCTCCTTTAATATCCTGCCTACATGCAGTTAGCATGATCATTTCTTGCCACACTTTCATTTATTTTCAGCTTTTGGGCAGCAAAAAGGGGGGTGAATCCTGGGCTGGTGTACATTGATATAAACCCATTTCGCTCCAGTGGCCTGGCAGGGTGGTTTTGATGGGGCTGACTCCTGTGGGTGCTTCCACAGGTGCCCAGGTGTCTCCTCCTGCAGAGGGATCAGGGCTGTCCTGGGGGGCACCGGGCACAGCATCACCGGCCGGGCGAGGGAGGGGATTGTCTTGCTGTGCTCTGCACGGGGGTGTTCTCGCTCGAACGTTTTGAGCAGTTTTGGGCACCACAATATAAAAAAGACCTGAAGCTGTTAGAGAGTGTACAAAGGAGGCCACGAGGATGGGGAAGGGTCTAGATGGAAACTCTTATGAGGAGTGGCTGAGGTCACTTGGTTTGTTCAGCCTGGAGGAGGCTGGGGGCAGACTCACTGTCTTCAACATCCTCCCGAGGGGCAGTGGAGGGGCAGCTCCGATCTCTGCTCTCTGTGAGCAGGGACAGGAGCCAAGAGAACGGCTGGAGCTGTGTCGGGGAGGCTCAGGTTGGGTATTTAGGAAAGATTCTTCCCTTGGAGAGTGCTGGAGCACTGAACAGGCTCCCCAGGGCTGGTCCCGGCCCCAAGGCTGCCAGAGCTCCAGGATGCACACGCTCTCGGGGATGCCCAGGGTGGGCTTGTCGGGGCGTGCGTGCAGGGCCAGCACCCGCAGCGGCTGCTCCCCGTGGCTCCCCTGCCGCTCGGGCCGCTCCGTGTGTCCGCGTGTCCGCACACAATAGCGGCGGGCGGGCGGA